>JARQOD010001142.1:0-108064 GCA_033576555.1 Oophaga sylvatica | reverse complement strand
ACTCCCCTTCGAAGGTGAAAGGAGTGACGGACCTCCTTTGCAAAACCCAACCCCCATAAACAGAGAGGGGCAGGCACTCCCCACACACGAGAATTCCCCTTTCCAGCCCTCCTTACAACATTTTTTGGGCCCAAAATGCAAACAGTCCCTTTCCACAACTTCCCCTTTAACAAGCAGATTTAGGCATTTTCCACCATCAGCATTTTGTGTCGACCCCCACCAAAAATTGTGGTTACCGGCAAGGGGGGTTACCAGAGCCACCCTAAAAGTTTTGGGGGGTTTTGTCACAGGTCTTGGCCGGTCTGTGGCCCTGGCGGTCTGGGATTTTTGGGGTTTTTTTTAACGGGGGATAGATTATATACATTTCGTGACCCCCTGATTTCGGGTAATTGTCCCAGCGCTCTGTAGATCTTGAGGGAGGGTGGGGCCAGGAGTCGGGTCCCCTACAGGTGGGACCTTCCCCTCAGGTCGGTAGTTAGGTAGGGATTGTGCAGGCAATGCAATAATAACTCAGTCTCACACAGTCAGCGTCTTTCCATACCTTTACTTGCAAGATGTTCAAGCAGGTCCCAGGGAGGCTGATGGGGTTGATGGGGATGAGCTTGAGGCAACAGCTAAGCAAGTTAGGGGCCTCCTTTACTGTCCATGAAGATGAGTACGACCAGCCTGAAGCGTAGTTCCCTCTATGATTCCAGCTTATCCAAAGCTGTGCTTCCAGTCAATTTAGTGTTAGGAGCCTTTTCTATGAGGAGGCTGAATTCTTATTTTGTCCTGCAGAGACCAAATCTTCACTTCCCCTGACTCCAGTTACGTACTGACTATAAGGGGCTTGTTTGCCGCGACCTAGGGTCCGGTAAATCTCTGGTTTTCTCCTCACTATGCTTGTAACAATAGTGATTCTTCGGTCCCCAGTGACCGGTTGCAATGTGCAGGACTTTTCCAAGCCAAACGCACTTTTCCAATAATCTTCCACTTTGCCCTTCGATTTGCTCGACTCTTAATAGTTAGTTCAGTCTTTCTTCCAGTGGGGCACAGCTCTGACTAGACTAAGGTGAATTAGACCACCTGTACCACCCTCCACGTTCTGAACTGGAAGACAGGCTCAAACTGGACACGTCTACTCTGTCCAAGGACAGAAACTGACTGACTAGAAAATCACTCCCTTCCACACCCCTGCGGTGTGTCAGAAAGTGTACATGATGTCATGAAGAACCTTAACTGTTACCTCTCCACTCATCCTCCTGGTATTGTGTACCAGGGCTACACATTCCCCCATGGTAAACGACAGCACTCCCCGGGCTGTAAAAATAAAGAGACATTTTTGTTCATGCATGAAAACATTAACAATTAACCACTAATTCGTCCCATCCGGGAGGTGAGGAAATCTTGAACGTTGCGAACAATAACATTATAAAAGAAATACAAAAATATTAAATAGCATTCAATAAATATACGGTAATACTTGTGAAGGACCCCACCAACCTTCAACGTGGGTCCTGGGTGGGCTGCAGGACATCCAAATGCAGACCTCACCAGTGCCACACCACACGGGTTTTTGGTTCAGAGGTAAGTCAAGGTTTCATGTGAAACCATTAAAGGCACCTTAGTGCAAACTATTTACAGGATACAGTTTTTGGGCTGGCTCAGTCCTCACCTCTGAGTCCATTGTTAACGAAGACATAATAGGGAAAACACATTTATATATATATAGACTTTTACAATGTTCACATAAATTCGTTATAACTACTGCTGATATCTAACGGGTAACTTCCCTTTTGTGATTCTCTCTGATCTACGTGGTGTAGTTTCAGGTATATCAAGTTGCGATCTGTCTGCACTGCGTAACGGCAAACTATAGAACTGCCTTAATCTTTCTATGGATCTGGCAAGCGTAACTGATGGCTGGGCGGTGTGAGTCAGCTTCACCAGGGGATCCCATAGTATGGGGCGCTGCTTCAGATGATCCATCTTGAGGTTCCACAGGTTGAGGTGTTGCTGGGATGGGTAACTCCTGAGCGGGCTCAACTGGCACCACAGGCACAACTGGAGGTAGAACTTCCTCTTGTGGCTGATAAAACTGCAACACTGGAATTATCACAGCATCTCCCAGTCTAGGCCAATCCGCAGGAAAATCTCCCAATCGGTGTGATGACCTCTTCCTTTCTTTCTCTTTGATTGAGGACAGGGTTTTTTCACAACTCTTTAAGTGTTTCTGGACACAACTTCAAATGATCTCTGGACACAGTGATTGTTGTTCTTCCTCCGTCTTTACTGACGACACAAACTTTTCTGTTGTCATATTTAGAATCTTGTATGACGTAGGGTTCTTGCTCCCACTGATTATCCAATTTGTGCATCTTCCTCTTTCTTTTTTAATACTACCTCTCCAGGCATCAAAGGCTTGGCAGGAGCATTTCGGTTGTAAACATCTTCCTGTTTCTCCGTGCCTTATTAAGACTTTCCTCTACACAGATTTGTACTCTCTGTATTGCTCTTGCCGATTGACGTCCCAGTTTTCAATGGCGTCGTCTGCCTCCGGTTCTAACCACTCCAAGTTCTAGAATCCATTGGTAGTTTTCCCCGGCCTGCTCTCATAAGATAGGCTGGAGTGCAGTTAGTTGAGCTTACAGGTATATGATTATACAAATCAACCAAATCAGGTAGTAAGTCCGGCCATCGATTCCTGTCTTCCAACGGTATGGATCTCACCAAGTCAAGGACAATATGGTTCATCTTTTCACAAAGACCGTTGGGTTGAGGGTGATATGGTGTCGTTCTTATTTTCTTGCACCCGTACATATGACAGAATTCCTTGAATAAATCAGCTTCAAAAGCAGGTCCTGATCGGTTAAGACTTGCTCAGGATACCCATGCGGTCTGCAAAGCTTGCTTGAAAGGTCTTCGCGGCCGTCACTGTGGTCTGGTCCTTCACTGGAACAACCACCGAATCTGGATAATGGTCCACCATGGTCAAGGCGTATGAGTATCCAGATCTACTCGGCGACAGTTTGACGTGGTCCAGGGCCACAATCTCCAGGGGACGAGTCGTCCGGATAGGTTTGCAGGGGGGCCTTCTGACTTCCGTAGTCCTTTCTTCTGAGACCACAGGGTCCACAGTTCCGACACCACCTCTCGATGGAGCTGCGCATCCCTACCCAGTAGAACCGGCATCTCAACAGGGTCTCCAGCTCCTCCAGCCCCAAAATGTCCTGCTTGATCGTGGTACGCTTCCAACACCATAGGGACGTCTGCCTTGGGGGACCACTATTTGCCAGACCATCTCATGGGTTCTGGGGTTGACGTATCTCCTGCACAACTTCTCACGGTATAGGAACAACCTGCTTTTCTCGTTCCACAGGAGCTTGGCTGACATAGGTGCATCCTTTTCCAAGGAGGAACCTTCCTGTTTTAACAACCCTTGATGCGGCTGACCCACTGGATCAACTGTCCTGAGTCTCTTTCCAGCTGTGATGGGGAAAAAGGATTTAATGTTGCACCATACTGCTTTCTGTGAACTCGATGCTCATGGACTACCCCATTTCGATGGAACCGGGTAGCTCAATTTCTTCCAGGTCGTCCGATTCTTCTTCCGTATCAGAGTCATGCGGCATTCGGGACAACGCATCAGCATTAGCATTCTTTCGACCTGCCCGTACTTGATAGTAAACTGGTAATTGGACAACCGAGCCATCCAACGCTGCTCCATGGCACCCAGCTTGGCGGTTTCCAGGTGCGTTAACGGGTTGTTGTCTGTGTACGCCGTGAACTTATTGGAGGCCAGATAGTGCTTAAATCTTTCAGTAATGGCCCAGACAGCGCCAGAAACTCCAGCTTGAAGCTGCTATAATTTTCCGGATTCCTCTCCGTTGGCCTGAGTTTTCTGCTAGCATAAGCGATGACTTTTTCTTGGCCATTCTGCTTCTGACTGAGAACTCTCCCAGCCCTTCATTACTGGCGTCGGTTTACAACAGGAACGGTTGGCTGTAATCAGGATGGGTTAAGATCTCATCACCTGTAAGGATCTCTTTCATCTTTTGGAATGCTTCAGCCTGTTTCTTTCCCCCAGTTAAAGGGAGGGTTTCGCTCTTTAAGGATTGTCCTACAGGAGGTCCTGTAAAGGAGCTGCCTTTTTCGTGTAATCTTTCACGAACCTTCTGTAGTAACCCGTTAGTCCCAGGGAACTGTCGCACTTCCTTAAGGTTCTTCGGCTCCGGCCACTTCTGGATGGCAGTGACTTTCTCTGGGTCCGGCGCTACTCCTTCCGAACTGACGATGTGCCCCAAGTATTGTACCTTCTGTTTGAGTAGATGGCATTTTGAGGGTTTCAACTTCATCCCGTACCTGGACAGGGACTCGAATACTTCTGCCAGGTGCTTCAGATGGTCCTCATATGTCTGGAATACACGATGACGTCGTCTAGGTATAGCAGCACGGTTTCAAAATTGAGATGTCCAGACAGTTTTCCATCACTCTCTGAAATTTCCGGGGGCACTACTGACCCAAACGGCATTCTGTCGAACTCACAGAGCCCCATTGGGGTGGTGAAAGCCGTTTTCTTCCACGATCCTCCTCAGCCACAGCCACTTGCCAGTAACCACTAGTCAGATCAAGGGTAGAAAAGTAGTTAGCCGTTTTCAGAGCAGCTAATGATTCCTCTTACGTGGAGCGGTATGCCATCCTTTTGTGTTATGCGGTTCACCTGCCTGTAATCCACACACATTCTCATACTACCATCTTTCTTTTTAACCAGAACTAGAGGGGCTGCCCAGGGGCTACAACTATCCCTTATCACCCCAGCTTTCTTCATATCATTCAACATTTCTTTAGCTTTCTGATAATGAGCTGGAGGTATGGGCCTATACCGCTCTTGATGGGAGGATGACTGCCTGTAGGGATATGATGTTGTACTCCCTTAATATCCCAAAATCAAGTGGATTTTTGCTAAACACTTGGGCGTACTCTTGCACCACCCGTAATACCCCTTGCTTCTGGGGAGCGGGAGTGGTGTCCGTCCCAACATGGAGTTGCTGACACCATTCCCCACCCTGATTTGCTGGGTCATTGGTCCTCCGCCATTTGACAGGAGTCTAAGGACTCAGCCGGGAGAATAGAATTATTATCAACAGCATGTAGTTTAGCAATGGTTGCATAACGGGGTAAATTTACCTCATCATCTCCCCAATTGAGAAGCCGTACCGGTACTCTTCCATTCACCACCTCTATACTCCTCTAGCAGTCATAAGTGTAGGTCTATGTTCTGAATGGTGGGGTTCTACTACAGCTTGGTAATTCTGTCCTTCAGACCTATGGCTGCCCTGCACCAAATGATCATTTCACTCATTGGGGGTATCACAATAGGATCCGAGTCAGTGGACCCGTACATTACCAATTTCGCCGTCGGTAAGCTTCGCTTGCTGCTGACACACCAGGGGGGCCCCGGGTCTCTCTTTGGATTACTCCTCTCTGCCTTGGTCGGGCAATCTCGCGAGCTGTTGGAGTAAGAAAAACCACTTCTCCCAAACAATTACCGATAATGTTAGTACCCAAAATGATATTTAAACCGTTCTCCTCATTTACAGTCTTTACTACCAGAAGCCCTTGGTCTTTCAACTCTCTCTCCCACCTTTACATCTACACATTTTGTTCCGAGTACTTCTACAGGAAGACCATTCGAAGCATACACAGTAAAGTCAAGGCTCGGAGGTTTAAGACTGTCCATTGACCATACTTAGTATATAGAGCATCAGGTATTGGGGTCACCTGGGACCCAGTGTCTAACAATGCTGGAACAGCAATACCATCTAGAATAATAGACAGGTAGGGTCGCCCGCCCACATACCTGCGGTTCCAGTCTAGGGGGCCTGACGGGTATTCTCCTGGGTGTTGGCCCTTGGACCCAGGTTCTGCCCGTTTAAAGGACACTGTGGAGACAGATGACCTTTCCGGTTGCAGCGATAACAGACGATCTCTCGACGAGAAGGGTGTTGATCAGAGGTTGCTCCTGGGGGTGGCGTTGTCCTCCTCCGGGGGGCGACGTCTTCTTTCTTCTCCGGTGCATCCATGGAACGTCCTCTGGGCAGTCAGCTAACAAGATCTTCCCTTCCTCCTCTTTCCGCAGCTGCAGGGCACTCATTACAGCAGCCAGATTTTTAGTCAGCTGGCGCACCTCTGAGCGCAGACAGTCCAATTCACTAGGAGGTGTCACCTGCGTTTTGGTTTCTGCCACTAGCGGGGAACAGGGGGTTACTGCCGGTTCCAGAGTGACTTCACCCTGATGATGTTGGGTGGCCACCTCAGGTTTGCCCGGGGGCCGCAGCCCTCTTATTGCCATGTCCTTTAGGGCATCAAAGGTAGCATCCGGATGATCTAAGGACCACCAATTTACAGTTCTGCGTTCCTCTGGGGATCTCAATCCCTGTATAAATTGTTCTTTCAGCATTTCTATCTCGTCGATAGCATTTAAATTGTTAATTTGCTTGAGGGCTCTCAGGGCTCCCTGTAGTCGGCAAGCATAGTCCCGGATGCTGTCACCTGGCTGTTGTGAACAGTGATAGAAGGCCATCCGGAGATCCGTTTCTGTGCGGTCTTCAAATATGGCATGTAGCTTAAGGAAGATCGCAGGTACCGACTCCTGATCAACGGTATCCCAAGTCTCCACTTCCCTCTCAGCAGCGCCAGTTAGCTGCCCTATTAGCACAGCAGCTTTTTGTCTCTCAGGCATGGAGTACATTTCTAGGATGCTGCATAACTTCCGCTTGAAGCCTGCTAATGTGCCTGGCTCACCGCTGTATTGGGGAAGCCATTTCGCCCCAGGCATATATGGGAGCGTTAGTGGCATGATCGGGACTACCGGACTGGGTGCTGGGCCTGCGCCCCCATCTGGCGCTACAATACCAGACGGTGCGGGATTGGGGCCTCCGGCTGGGGCCGCACTGTCAGCCGGTTGTTGTGACATCTTAGCGCCCCCTTGGTTAAACGGAGCCTACCGGTTTCAGACGCTGCTATTTCACAGGCACCGCAGTGGGAACAGGACCTTCGTCGCAGGCGCTCTGATGTCAGAGCGTTCACTTCCTGTTGCAGGACCTGCCGCTGAGTCAGAGCCGGGGGCGTGTCCAAGACTTTTGCGCGCTCTTTCAGGTACGCCCACCTTCTTCTCCAGCGCCTTAGGGCGCGAATCTGGCGACAAAAATGGCGATTTTGGCGCCAAAAGTGCAAACAGTCCTTTTTCCAAAAAACACTCCACAGGCACACAGGGCTCGCAATGCTGCAAGTTTCGTATCCTGTTCGTGACGCCAAGTTTTTGTGTCGACCCGCCACCACAATTGTGGGTTACCAGGGCAATGGGGTACTCAGAGCCGAGCCCGTAGAAGTCTATGGGGATTTTGTCACAGGTAGCTATGGCTCGGTCTGTGGCCCTGGCGGTCTGGCGTATGTTGGGGATATATTTACAGGGATAGATTTAATACAGTTCGTGACGCCACCTGTAGTATTCTGGTAATTAGTACCAGCGCTGCTGTAGATCTCTGAGGGGATGGTGAGGCAGCTGGATGTCGGGTCCCCCCACAGGTGGGACTCTTCCCTCAGGTCGGTAGTTAGGTAGGGATTGTGCAGGCATGCAATAATAACTCAGTCTCACACAGTCAGCGTCTTTCCATACCTTTACTTGCAAGATGTTCAAGCAGGTCCCAGGGAGGCTGATGGGGTTGATGGAGGATGAGCTTTGAGGCAACAGCTAAGCAAGTTAGGGGCCTCCTTTACTGTCCAATGAAGATGAGTACGACCAGCCTGAAGCGTAGTTCCCTCTATGATTCCAGCTTATCCAAAGCTGTGCTTCCCAGTCAATTTAGTGTTAGGAGCCTTTCTATGAGGGAGCTGAATTCTTATTTTGTCCTGCAGAGACTCAAAGTCTTCACTTCCCCTGACTCCAGTTACGTACTGACTATAAGGGGCTTGTTTGCCGCGACCTAGGTCCGGTAAATCTCTGGTTTTCCTCCTCACTATGCTTGTAACAATAGTGATTCTTCGGTCCCCAGTGACCGGTTGCAATGTGCAGGACTTTTCCAAGCCAAACGCACTTTTCCAATAATCTTCCACTTTGCCCTTCGATTTGCTCGACTCTTAATAGTTAGTTCAGTCTTTCTTCCAGTGGGGCACAGCTCTGACTAGACTAAGGTGAATTAGACCACCTGTACCAGCCTCCACGTTCTGAACTGAAGACAGGCTCAAACTGGACACGTCTACTCTGTCCAAGGACAGGAAACTGACTGACTAGAAAATCACTCCCTTCCACACCCCTGCTGGGTGTGTCAGAAGTGTACATGATGTCATGAAGAGACCTTAACTGTTACCTCTCCACTCATCCTCCTGGTATTGTGTACCAGGGCTACACATCTGCACAGTACCCTGCTGTACACAGCTACTCTCCATATACAGAGCAGTGATTACAGGCAGCTCCACACATCAGCACTGACTGCACAGTACCCTGCTGTACACAGCTACTCCCCATATACAGAGCAATGATTACAGGCAGCTCCGCACATCAGCACTGTCTGCACAGTACCCTGCTGTACACAGCTACTCCCCATATACAGAGCAGTGATTAAGGCAGCTCCGCACATCAGCACTGACTGCACAGTACCCTGCTGTACACAGCTACTCCCCATATACAGAGCAGTGATTACAGGCAGCTCCACAATCAGCACTGTCTGCACAGTACCCTGCTGTACACAGCTACTCTCCATATACAGAGCAGTGATTACAGGCAGCTCCACACATCAGCACTGTCTGCACAGTACCCTGCTGTACACAGCTACTCTCCCATATACAGAGCAGTGATTACAGGCAGCTCCACACCACAGCACTGTCTGCACAGTACCCTGCTGTACACAGCTACTCCCCATATACAGAGCAGTGATTACAGGCAGCTCCCACATCAGCACTGACTGCACAGTACCCTGCTGTACACAGCTACTCCCCATATACAGAGCAGTGATTACAGGCAGCTCCGCACATCAGCACTGCTGCACAGTACCCTGCTGTACACAGCTACTCCCCATATACAGAGCAGTGATTACAGGCAGCTCCGCACTCAGCACTGACTGCACAGTACCCTGCTGTACACAGCTACTCCCATATACAGAGCAGTGATTACAGGCAGCTCCGCACATCAGCACTGCTGCACAGTACCCTGCTGTACACAGCTACTCCCATATACAGAGCAGTGATTACAGGCAGCTCCGCACATCAGCACTGTCTGCACAGTACCCTGCTGTACACAGCTACTCCCATATACAGAGCAGTGATTACAGGCAGCTCCGCACACAGCACTGTCTGCACAGTACCCTGCTGTACACAGCTACTCCCCATATACAGAGCAGTGATTACAGGCAGCTCCGCACATCAGCACTGTCTGCACAGTACCCTGCTGTACACAGCTACTCCCCATATACAGAGCAGTGATTACAGGCAGCTCCGCAACATCAGCACTGTCTGCACAGTACCCTGCTGTACACAGCTACTCCCCATATACAGAGCAGTGATTACAGGCAGCTCGCACATCAGCACTGGTTGCACAGTACCCTGCTGTACACAGCTACTCCCATATACAGAGCAGTGATTACAGGCAGCTCCGCACATCAGCACTGACTGCACAGTACCCTGCTGTACACAGCTACTCCCATATACAGAGCAGTGATTACAGGCAGCTCCACACATCAGCACTGACTGCACAGTACCCTGCTGTACACAGCTACTCCCTATATACAAGCAGTGATTACAGGCAGCTCCGCACATCAGCACTGACTGCACAGTACCCTGCTGTACACAGCTACTCTCCATATACAGAGCAGTGATTACAGGCAGCTCCGCACATCAGCACTGTCTGCACAGTACCCTGCTGTACACAGCTACTCCCCATATACAGAGCAGTGATTACAGGCAGCTCCGCACATCAGCACTGACTGCACAGTACCCTGCTGTACACAGCTACTCCCCATATACAGAGCAGTGATTACAGGCAGCTCCACACATCAGCACTGTCTGCACAGTACCCTGCTGTACACAGCTACTCCCCATATACAGAGCAGTGATTACAGGCAGCATCGCACATCAGCACTGCTGCACAGTACCCTGCTGTACACAGTACTCCCCATATACAGAGCAGTGATTACAGGCAGCTCCGCACATCAGCACTGACTGCACAGTACCCTGCTGTACACAGCTACTCCTCATATACATAGCAGTGATTACAGGCAGCTCCACACATCAGCACTGACTGCACAGTACCCTGCTGTACACAGCTACTCCCATATACAGAGCAGTGATTACAGGCAGCTCCGCACATCAGCACTGACTGCACAGTACCCTGCTGTACACAGCTACTCCCTATATACAAGACAGTGATTACAGGCAGCTCCGCACATCAGCACTGTCTGCACAGTACCCTGCTGTACACAGCTACTCCCCATATACAGAGCAGTGATTACAGGCAGCTCCCACATCAGCACTGTCTGCACAGTACCCTGCTGTACACAGCTACTCCCCATATACAGAGCAGTGATTACAGGCAGCTCCCACATCAGCACTGACTGCACAGTACCCTGCTGTACACAGCTACTCCCCATATACAGAGCAGTGATTACAGGCAGCTCCACACATCAGCACTGACTGCACAGTACCCTGCTGTACACAGCTACTCCCCATATACAGAGCAGTGATTACAGGCAGCTCCGCACATCAGCACTGACTGCACAGTACCCTGCTGTACACAGCTACTCCCATATACAGAGCAGTGATTACAGGCAGCTCCCACATCAGCACTGTCTGCACAGTACCCTGCTGTACACAGCTACTCCCCATATACAGAGCAGTGATTACAGGCAGCTCCACACATCAGCACTGACTGCACAGTACCCTGCTGTACACAGCTACTCCCCATATACAGAGCAGTGATTACAGGCAGCTCCCACATCAGCACTGTCTGCACAGTACCTGCTGTACACAGCTACTCCCATATACAGAGCAGTGATTACAGGCAGCTCCACACATCAGCACTGACTGCACAGTACCCTGCTGTACACAGCTACTCCCCATATACAGAGCAGTGATTACAGGCAGCTCCGCACATCAGCACTGTCTGCACAGTACCCTGCTGTACACAGCTACTCCCATATACAGAGCAGTGATTACAGGCAGCTCCACACATCAGCACTGACTGCACAGTACCCTGCTGTACACAGCTACTCCCATATACAGAGCAGTGATTACAGGCAGCTCCACAATCAGCACTGTCTGCACAGTACCCTGCTGTACACAGCTACTCCCCATATACAGAGCAGTGATTACAGGCAGCTCCGCACATCAGCACTGACTGCACAGTACCCTGCTGTACACAGCTACTCCCATATACAGAGCATGATTACAGGCAGCTCCACAATCAGCACTGTCTGCACAGTACCCTGCTGTACACAGCTACTCTCCATATACAGAGCAGTGATTACAGGCAGCTCCGCACATCAGCACTGACTGCACAGTACCCTGCTGTACACAGCTACTCCCCATATACAGAGCATGATTACAGGCAGCTCCACACATCAGCACTGACTGCACAGTACCTGCTGTACACAGCTACTCCCCATATACAGAGCAGTGATTACAGGCAGCTCCGCACATCAGCACTGTCTGCACAGTACCCTGCTGTACACAGCTACTCTCCATATACAGAGCAGTGATTACAGGCAGCTCCGCACATCAGCACTGTCTGCACAGTACCCTGCTGTACACAGCTACTCCCCATATACAGAGCAGTGATTACAGGCAGCTCCCACATCAGCACTGTCTGCACAGTACCCTGCTGTACACATCTACTCTCCATATACAGAGCAGTGATTACAGGCAGCTCCGCACATCAGCACTGTCTGCACAGTACCCTGCTGTACACAGCTACTCCCCATATACAGAGCAGTGATTACAGGCAGCTCCGCACATCAGCACTGACTGTACAGTACACTGCTGTACACAGCTACTCCCCATATAGAGAGCAGTGATTACAGGCAGCTCCACACATCAGCACTGTCTGCACAGTACCCTGCTGTACACAGCTACTCTCCATATACAGAGCAGTGATTACAGGCAGCTCCACACATCAGCACTGTCTGCACAGTACCCTGCTGTACACAGCTACTCCCCATATACAGAGCAGTGATTACAGGCAGCTCCACACATCAGCACTGTCTGCACAGTACCCTGCTGTACACAGCTACTCCCCATATACAGAGCAGTGATTACAGGCAGCTCCGCACATCAGCACTGACTGCACAGTACCCTGCTGTACACAGCTACTCCCCATATACAGAGCAGTGATTACAGGCAGCTCCACACATCAGCACTGTCTGCACAGTACCCTGCTGTACACATCTACTCTCCATATACAGAGCTGTGATTACAGGCAGCTCCGCACATCAGCACTGACTGCACAGTACCCTGCTGTACACAGCTACTCCCCATATACAGAGCAGTGATTACAGGCAGCTCCACACATCAGCACTGACTGCACAGTATCCTGCTGTACACAGCTACTCCCTATATACAGAGCAGTGATTACAGGTGTGTCGACCCGCCACCACAATTGTGGGTTACCAGGGCAATGGGGTACTCAGAGCCGAGCCCATGGAAGTCTATGGGGATGTCACAGGTAGCGGTGGCTCGGTCTGTGGCCCTGGCGGTCTGGCGTATGTTGGGGGAATATTTACAGGGGATAGATATATTTACAGTTCGTGACGCCACCTGTAGTCTCTGGTAATTTGTACCAGCGCTGCTGTAGATCTCTGAGGGGATGGTGAGGCAGCTAGATGTCGGTCCCCTACAGGTGGGACTCTTCCCTCAGGTCGATGGTTATGGTGGGGTTGTGCAGGCATGCAATTAAATAACTCAGTCTCACACCGTCAGCGTCTTTCCATACCTTTTACTTGTTAGATGGTAAGGCAGGTCCCAGGGAGGCTGATGGGGTTGATGGAGGATGAGTTTTGAGGCAATGGTTGAGCAAGGCAGGGGCCTCCTTTACTTTCCAATATGATGATGAGTCCAACCAGCATAAAGCGTAGTTCCCACTATAAACTCCAGCTTCTCCAAGCTGTACTGCCCGGTCAGTTTTGTGGTGGAGCCTTCCAGTGATGAAACTAGGTTCTTATATGCTTGGCCTAGCTCAAAGTTCCTATTCCACCTGACTCCTGTTACGTACTGACACTTCAGGGGCTGCTTGCTGTTACCTAAGGTCCAGTAAGCCTCTGGTCTTTCTACCACTATGCGTGCAGCTATAGTGATGCTTCGGTCTCCAGTGACCGGTGACAATGTGCAGGATACTTCAATCCTAAAGCACTTCTCAATTCCTTCCACTGTGCCTTTCGACTTGCTCACACTCTCAATAGCTGTCTCAGTCCGTCTATCAGTGGGGCACAGCTCTGACCAGGCTGAGGTAATCTCGCTCACCTTTACTGGCCTCCACTTCTCTGAACTGCACAACAGTGGGATCACTCAGTTCTGAGCCACCCGAGCTAGACTCTGCTCCTTCCTCCTCACAGGTCCAGGCAAGACTCACTGACTGACTCTGAACACTCCCTGTGGGAGTGTCTAAGTGTATGTGATGTCATGTAGAGCCCTTAACCATTACCTCTCCACTCATCCTCCTGGTATTGTGTACCTTAAATACCAGGGCTACACATTCCCCCATGGTAAACGACAGCACTCCCGGGCTGTGAAATACAAAGAGACAATTTTTTTGTTTATGCATTAAACATTAACATTAACTCGTTCCATCCGGGAGGTAAGGATCTCTTGAACGTTGCAAACAAAACATTAAATATAGAAAAATACAAAATATTAAATAGACATGTTCATATAATAAACGGCAAGATTCTTGTGAAGGACCCGCACCAAACCTTCAACGTGGGTCCTGGGTGGGCTGCAGGACATATGGATGCAGACCTCACTCAGTGCCACACCACACGGGTTTTATGTTCAGAGGTAAGTCAAGGCTTCGTATGAAACCATTATAAGGCACCTTAGTGCAACTATTTACAAGATAAGTTCTGGGCTGGCACAGTCCTCAGCCTCTCAGTCCATTATAAGACACAGTAAGGAAAAAGACACATATATATATATATACTTTTTACAATATTCACATTAATTTGTTATAATTACTGCTGGTATCGAATGGGTATCTTCCCTTTTGTGATTCGCTCTGATCTACGTGGAGTAGCTTCAGGTATATTAAATTGTGATCTGTCTGCACTGCGTAACGGCAAACTATAGAACTGCCTCAATCTTTCTATGGATCTGGCAAGCGTACTGATGGCTGGGCGGTGTGAGTCAGCTTCACCAGGGGATCCCATAGTATGGGGCGCTGCTTCTGATGATCCTTCTTGAGATTCTGTAGGTTGAGGTATTGCTGGAATGGGTAACTCCTGAACGGACTCAACTGGCACCACGGACACAACTGGAGGTAGAACTTCCTCTTGTGGCTGATAAAACTGCAACACCGGAACTATTACAGCATCTCCCAGTCGGGGCCAATCCGCAGGAAAATCTCCCAGATCCGTGTGTATGACCTCTTCCTTTCCTTCCTCTTGATTGATGACAGGGTTCTTTTCACAAAGCTTTAAGGGTTCTGGACACAATTTCAAATGGTCTCTGGACACAGTGGTTATTGTTCTTCCTCCGTCCTTATGATGATACAAACTTTTCTGTTGTCATATTTAGAATCTTGTACAACGTAGGGTTCTTGTTCCCACTGGTTATCCAATTTGTGCATTTTCCTTTTCCTTTTTAATACCACTTCTCCAGGCATCAAAGGCTTGGCAGGAGCATTTCTGTTGTAAATATCTTCCTGTTTCTCCCGTGCCTTGTTGAGACTTTCTTCTACACAGATTTGCACTCGTCTGTACTGCTCTTGCCGATTGATGTCCCAGTTTTCAATGGCGTCGTCTGCCTCCGGTTCTACCACTCCAAGTTCTAAATCCATTGGTAGTCTTCCGGGCCTTGCTCTCATAAGATAGGCTGGAGTGCAGTTAGTAGAACTTACAGGTATATGGTTATACAAGTCAACCAAATCAGGTAGCAAGTCCGGCCATCGATTTCTGTCTTCCAACGGTATGGATCTCAACAATTCAAGGACAATATGGTTCATTTTTTCGCAAAGACCGTTGGTTTGAGGGTGGTATGGCGTTGTTCTAATTTTCTTGCACCCGTACATGTGACAGAATTCCTTGAATAAATCAGCTTCGAAAGCAGGTCCTTGATCGGTTAATACTTGCTCCGGATACCCATGCGGTCTGCAGAAGCTTGCTTGAAAGGTTTTCGCGGCCGTCACTGCGGTCTGATCCTTAACTGGAACAACCACCAGAAATCTGGAGTAATGGTCCACCATGGTCAGGGCGTATGAGTATCCAGATCTACTTGGCGACAGTTTGACGTGGTCCAGGGCCACAATCTCCAGGGGACGAGTCGTCCGGATAGGTTGCAGGGGTGCCTTCTGACTACCGTAGTCCTTCCTTCGGAGACCACAGGGTCCACAGTTCCGACACCACCTCTCAATGGAGCTGCGCATCCCTACCCAGTAGAACCGGCATCTCAACAGGGTCTCCAGCTTTCTCCAGCCAAAGTGTCCTGCTTGATCGTGGTATGCTTCCAACACCATTGGGACGTCTGCCTTGGGGACCACGATTTGCCAGACCATCTCATGGGTTCTGGGGTTGACGTATCTCCTGCACAACTTCTCACGGTATAGGAACAACCTGCTTTTCTCGTTCCACAAGAGCTTGGCTGACATAGGTGCATCCTTTTCCAAAGAGGAGCCTTCCTGTCTTAACAACTCCTTGATGCGGCTGACCACTGGATCACTGTCCTGAGTCTCTTTCCAGCTGTGATGGGGTAAAGGATTTAATGTTGCACCATACTGCTTTCTGTTGACTCGATGCTCGTGGACTACCCCATTTCGATGGAACGCAGGTAGCTCAATTTCTTCCAGGTCGTCCGATTCTTCTTCCGTATCAGAGTCATGCGGCATTCGAGACAATGCGTCAGCATTAGCATTCTTTCGACCTGCCCGGTACTTGATAGTAAACTGGTAATTGGACAACCAAGCCATCCATCGCTGCTCCATGGCACCCAGCTTGGCGGTTTCCAGGTGCGTTAAGGGGTTGTTATCTGTAAACGCAGTGAACCGATTGGAGGCCAGATAATGCTTAAATCTTTCAGTAATGGCCCAGACCAGCGCCAGAAACTCCAGCTTGAAGCTGCTATAATTTTCCGGATTCCTTTCAGTTGGCCTGAGTTTTCTGCTGGCATATGCGATGACTTTTTCTTGGCCATTCTGCTTCTGACTGAGAACTGCTCCCAACCCTTCATTACTGGCGTCGGTGTACAACAGGAACGGTTGGCTGTAATCAGGATAGGTTAAGATCTCATCACCTGTAAGGATCTCTTTCATCTTTTGGAATGCTTCAGCCTGTTCCTTACCCCAATTAAAGGGAGGGTTTCTGCTCTTTAGGGATTGTCCTACTAGGAGGTCCTGTAAAGGAGCTGCCTTCTTCGTGTAATCTTTCACGAATCTCCTGTAGTAACCCGTTAGTCCCAGGAACTGTCGCACTTCCTTAAGGTTCTTCGGCTCCGGCCACTTCTGGATGGCAGTGACTTTCTCTGGGTCCGGCGCTACTCCTTCCGAACTGACGATGTGCCCCAAGTATTGTACCTTCTGTTTGAGTAGATGGCATTTTGAGGGTTTCAACTTCATCCCGTACCTGGACAGGGACTCGAATACTTCTGCCAGGTGCTTCAGATGATCCTCATAAGTCTTGGAATACACGATGACGTCGTCTAGGTATAGCAGCACGGTTTAAAATTGAGATGTCCCAGGCAGTTCTCCATCACTCTCTGAAATGTTCCTGGGGCACTACTGAGCCCAAACGGCATTCTGTCGAACTCACAGAGCCCCATTGGGGTGGTGAAAGCCGTTTTCTCACGATCCTCCTCAGCCACAGCCACTTGCCAGTAACCACTAGTCAGATCAAGGGTAGAAAAGTAGTTAGCCGTTTTCAGAGCAGCTAATGATTCCTCTATGCGTGGTAACGGGTATGCATCCTTGTGTGTTATGCGGTTCACCTGCCTGTAATCCACACACATTCTCATACTACCATCTTTCTTTTTAACCAGAACTAGAGGGGCTGCCCAGGGGCTACAACTATCCCTTATCACCCCGGCCTTCTTCATATCATGTAACATTTCTTTAGCCTTCTGGTAATGGGCTGGAGGTATGGGCCTATATCGCTCCTTGATGGGAGGATGACTGCCTGTAGGGATATGATGTTGGACTCCCTTAATTACCCCAAAATCAAGTGGGTGCTTGCTAAACACTTGGGCATACTCTTGCACCACCCGTAATACCCCTTGCTTCTGGTGAGCGGGAGTGGTGTCCGTCCCAACATGGAGTTGCTGACACCATTCCGCCACCTGAGTTGCTGGGTCATTGTCCTCCGCTATTTGACAGGAGTCTAAGGACTCAGCCGGAAGAATAGAATTATTGTCGACAGCATGTAGTTTAGCAATGGTTGCATAACGGGGTAAGTTTACCTCATCATCTCCCCAATTGAGAAGCCGTACCGGTACTCTTCCATTCACCACTTCTACTACTCCCCTAGCAGTCATAAGTGTAGGTCTATGTTCTGAATGGTGGGGTTCTACTACAGCTTGGTAATTCTGTCCTCTCAGACCTATGGCTGCCCTGCACCAGATAATCATTTCACTCATTGGGGGTATCACAATAGGATCCGAGTCAGTGACCCGTACATTACCAATTTCGCCGTCTGTAAGCTTCGCTTGCTGCTGACACACCAGGGCTCGGATCTCTCTTTGGATTACTCCTTTCTGCCTTGGTCGGGCAATCTCAGCGAGCTGTTGGAGCAAGAACACAACTTCTCCCAAACAATTACCGATAATGTTAGTGCCCAAAATTATATTTAAACCGTTCTCCTCATTTACAGTCTTTACTACCAGAAGCCCCTGGTCTTTCAACTCCTCTCTGCCCACCTTTACATCTACACATTTTGTCCCGAGTACTTCTACAGGAAGACCATTAGAAGCATATACGGTAAAGTCAGAGCTCGGAGGATTAAGGCTGTCCATTGACCAGTACTTAGTATATAGGGCATCAGGTATTAGGGTCACTTGGGACCCAGTGTCTAACAATGCCGGAACTGCAATACCATCTAAGATGATGGACAGGTAGGGTCGCCCACCCACATACCTGCGGTTCCAGTCTAAGGGGCCTGACGGTATTCTCCTGGGTGTTGGCCCTCGGACCCAGGTTCTGCCCGTTTAAAGGACACTGTGGAGATATATGACCTTTCCGGTTGCATCGGTAACAGATGATCTCTCGACGAGGAGGGTGTTGATCAGAGGTCGCTCCTGGGGGTGGCGTTGTCCTCCTCCGGGGGGGCGACGTCTTCTTTCTTCTCCGGTGCATCCACGGGACGTCTTCTGGGCAGTCAGCTAACAAGATTTTTCCTTCTTCCTCTTTCCGCAGCTGCAGGGCACTCATCACAGCAGCCAGATTTTTAGTCAGCTGGCACACCTCTGAGCGCAGACAATCCAATTCACTGGGAGGTGTCACCTGCGCTTTGGCTTCGGCCACTAGCGGGGAACAGGGGGTTACTGCCGGTTCCGGAGTGACTTCACCCTGATGATGTTCGGTTGCCACCTCAGGTTTGCCCAGGGGCCGCAGCCCTTTTATTGCCATGTCTTTTAGGGCATCAAAGGTAGCATCCGGATGATCTAAGGACCACCAGTTTACAGTTCTGCGTTCCTCTTGGGATCTCAATCCCTGGATAAATTGTTCTTTCAGCATTTTATTCTCATCGATAGCATTTAAATTATTAATCTGCTTAAGAGCTCTCAGGGCTCCTTGTAGTCGGCAAGCGTAGTCCCGGATGCTGTCACCTGGCTGTTGTGAACAGTGATAGAACGCCATCCGGAGATCCGTTTCTGTGCGGTCTTCAAATATGGCATGCAGCTTAAGGAAGATCGCAGGTACCGACTCCTGATCAACGGTATCCCAAGTCTCCACTTCCCTCTCAGCAGCGCCAGTTAGCTGCCCTATTAGCACAGCAGCTTTTTGTCTCTCAGGCATGGAGTACATTTCTAGGATGCTGCATAACTTCCGCTTGAAGCCTGCTAATGTGCCTGGCTCACCGCTGTACTGGGGAAGCCATTTCGCCCCAGGCATATATGGGAGCGTTAGTGGCATGATCGGGACTACCGGACTGGGTGCTGGACCTGCACCCCCATCTGGCGCTACAATACCAGGCGGTGCGGGATTGGGGCCTCCGGCCGGGGCCGCACTGTCAGCCGGTTGTTGAGACATCTTAGCGCCCCCTTGGTTAAACGGAGCCTACCGGTTTCAGATGCTGCTACTTCACAGGCACAGCAGTGGGAACAGGACCTTCGTCGCAGGCGCTCTGATGTCAGAGCGTTCACTTCCTTTTGCAGGACCTGCCGATGAGTCAGACCCGGGGGGCGGGGGCCCAAAGCCCTTTGCGCCTCTTTCGGGTACGCCCCCTTCTTCCCCCCAGCGCCTTGGGGCGCGAATCTGGGGGCAAATAGGCGGTATTTGGCGCCAAACAATAGCAACAGTCTTTTTTTAAATCAAAACACTCCACGGGCACCCCGGGGCCCCAAATGCTGCAAGTTTGGGACCCTGTTCGTGACGCCAAATTTTTTGTGTCGACCCGCCACCAAATTGGGGGGTTACCAGGGAAAAGGGGTACTCAGAGCCGAGCCCATGGAATTTGGGGGATGTCACAGGTAGCGGTGGCTCGGCCCTTGGCCCTGGCGGTCTGGCGTAGGGGGGGGGAAAATATTTAGGGGGATAGATTATTTACAGTTCGTGACGCCACCTTTTTGTCTCGGGTAATTTGTACCAGCGCTGCTGTAAAAACCTGAGGGATGGTGAGGCAGCTAGATGTCGTACCCTGCTGTACACAGCTACTCCCCATATACAGAGCAGTGATTACAGGCAGCTCCGCACATCAGCACTGTCTGCACAGTACCCTGCTGTACACAGCTACTCTCCATATACAGAGCAGTGATTACAGGCAGCTCCGCACATCAGCACTGTCTGCACAGTACCCTGCTGTACACAGCTACTCCCCATATACAGAGCAGTGATTACAGGCAGCTCCGCACATCAGCACTGTCTGCACAGTACCCTGCTGTACACAGCTACTCTCCATATACAGAGCAGTGATTATCAGGCAGCTCCGCACATCAGCACTGCTGCACAGTACCCTGCTGTACACAGCTACTCCCATATACAGAGCATTGATTACAGGCAGCTCCGACACATCAGCACTGTCTGCACAGTACCCTGCTGTACACAGCTACTCCCCATATACAGAGCAGTGATTACAGGCAGCTCCGCACATCAGCACTGACTGCACAGTACCCTGCTGTACACAGCTACTCCCATATACAGAGCAGTGATTACAGGCAGCTCCGCACATCAGCACTGTCTGCACAGTACCCTGCTGTACACAGCTACTCCCATATACAGAGCAGTGATTACAGGCAGCTCCGCACATCAGCACTGTCTGCACAGTACCCTGCTGTACACAGCTACTCCCCATATACAGAGCAGTGATTACAGGCAGCTCCGCACATCAGCACTGTCTGCACAGTACCCTGCTGTACACAGCTACTCCCCATATACAGAGCAGTGATTACAGGCAGCTCCGCACATCAGCACTGTCTGCACAGTACCCTGCTGTACACAGCTACTCCCCATATACAGAGCAGTGATTAAGGCAGCTCCGCACATCAGCACTGTCTGCACAGTACCCTGCTGTACACAGCTACTCCCATATACAGAGCAGTGATTACAGGCAGCTCCGCACATCAGCACTGTCTGCACAGTACCCTGCTGTACACAGCTACTCCCCATATACAGAGCAGTGATTACAGGCAGCTCCAGCACATCAGCACTGACTGCACAGTACCCTGCTGTACACAGCTACTCCCCATATACAGAGCAGTGATTACAGGCAGCTCCACACATCAGCACTGACTGCACAGTACCCTGCTGTACACAGCTACTCCCCATATACAGAGCAGTGATTACAGGCAGCTCCGCACATCAGCACTGTCTGCACAGTACCCTGCTGTACACAGCTACTCCCCATATACAGAGCAGTGATTACAGGCAGCTCCGCACATCAGCACTGTCTGCACAGTACCCTGCTGTACACAGCTACTCTCCATATACAGAGCAGTGATTACAGGCAGCTCCACACATCAGCACTGTCTGCACAGTACCCTGCTGTACACAGCTACTCCCCATATACAGAGCAGTGATTACAGGCAGCTCCGCACATCAGCACTGACTGCACAGTACCCTGCTGTACACAGCTACTCTCCATATACAGAGCAGTGATTATAGGCAGCTCCGCACATCAGCACTGACTGCACAGTACCCTGCTGTACACAGCTACTCCCCATATACAGAGCATTGATTACAGGCAGCTCCGCACATCAGCACTGACTGCACAGTACCCTGCTTTACACAGCTACTCCCCATATATAGAGCAGTGATTACAGGCAGCTCCGCACATCAGCACTGACTGCACAGTACCCTGCTGTACACAGCTACTCTCCATATACAGAGCAATGATTACAGGCAGCTCCGCACATCAGCACTAACTGCACAGTACCCTGCTGTACACAGCTACTCCCCATATACAGAGCAGTGATTATAGGCAGCTCCGCACATCAGCACTGTCTGCACAGTACCCTGCTGTACACAGCTACTCTCCATATAGAGAGCAGTGATTACAGGCAGCTCCGCACATCAGCACTGTCTGCACAGTACCCTGCTGTACACAGCTACTCTCCATATACAGAGCAGTGATTACAGGCAGCTCCACACATCAGCACTGTCTGCACAGTACCCTGCTGTACACAGCTACTCCCCATATACAGAGCAGTGATTACAGGCAGCTCCACACATCAGCACTGTCTGCACAGTACCCTGCTGTACACAGCTACTCCCCATATACAGAGCAGTGATTACAGGCAGCTCCACACATCAGCACTGACTGCACAGTACCCTGCTGTACACAGCTACTCCCCATATACAGAGCAGTGATTACAGGCAGCTCCGCATATCAGCACTGTCTGCACAGTACCCTGCTGTACACAGCTACTCCCCATATACAGAGCAGTGATTACAGGCAGCTCCGCACATCAGCACTGGTTGCACAGTACCCTGCTGTACACAGCTACTCCCCATATACAGAGCAGTGATTACAGGCAGCTCCGCACATCAGCACTGTCTGCACAGTACCCTGCTGTACACAGCTACTCCCCATATACAGAGCAGTGATTACAGGCAGCTCCGCACATCAGCACTGTCTGCACAGTACCCTGCTGTACACAGCTACTCCCCATATACAGAGCAGTGATTACAGGCAGCTCCGCACATCAGCACTGACTGCACAGTACCCTGCTGTACACAGCTACTCCCCATATACAGAGCAGTGATTACAGGCAGCTCCGCACATCAGCACTGTCTGCACAGTACCCTGCTGTACACAGCTACTCCCCATATACAGAGCAGTGATTACAGGCAGCTCCGCACATCAGCACTGTCTGCACAGTACCCTGCTGTACACAGCTACTCTCCATATACAGAGCAGTGATTACAGGCAGCTCCACACATCAGCACTGGTTGCACAGTACCCTGCTGTACACAGCTACTCTCCATATACAGAGCAGTGATTACAGGCAGCTCCACACATCAGCACTGACTGCACAGTACCCTGCTGTACACAGCTACTCTCCATATACAGAGCAGTGATTACAGGCAGCTCCACACATCAGCACTGTCTGCAAAGTACCCTGCTGTACACAGCTACTCCCCATATACAGAGCAGTGATTACAGGCAGCTCCACACATCAGCACTGACTGCACAGTACCCTGCTGTACACAGCTACTCTCCATATACAGAGCAGTGATTACAGGCAGCTCCACACATCAGCACTGTCTGCAAAGTACCCTGCTGTACACAGCTACTCCCCATATACAGAGCAGTGATTACAGGCAGCTCCGCACATCAGCACTGTCTGCACAGTACCCTGCTGTACACAGCTACTCCCCATATACAGAGCAATGATTACAGGCAGCTCCGCACATCAGCACTGTCTGCACAGTACCCTGCTGTACACAGCTACTCCCCATATACAGAGCAGTGATTATAGGCAGCTCCGCACATCAACACTGACTGCACAGTACCCTGCTGTACACAGCTACTCCCCATATACAGAGCAGTGATTACAGGCAGCTCCGCACATCAGCACTGTCTGCACAGTACCCTGCTGTACACAGCTACTCCCCATATACAGAGCAGTGATTACAGGCAGCTCCACACATCAGCACTGTCTGCACAGTACCCTGCTGTACACAGCTACTCCCCATATACAGAGCAGTGATTACAGGCAGCTCCACACACCAGCACTGGTTGCACAGTACCCTGCTGTACACAGCTACTCCCCATATACAGAGCAGTGATTACAGGCAGCTCCGCACATCAGCACTGACTGCACAGTACCCTGCTGTACACAGCTACTCCCCATATACAGAGCAGTGATTACAGGCAGCTCCGCACATCAGCACTGTCTGCACAGTACCCTGCTGTACACAGCTACTCCCCATATACAGAGCAGTGATTACAGGCAGCTCCGCACATCAGCACTGTCTGCACAGTACCCTGCTGTACACAGCTACTCTCCATATACAGAGCAGTGATTACAGGCAGCTCCACACATCAGCACTGGTTGCACAGTACCCTGCTGTACACAGCTACTCCCTATATACAGAGCAGTGATTACAGGCAGCTCCGCACATCAGCACTGACTGCACAGTACCCTGCTGTACACAGCTACTCCCCATATACAGAGCAGTGATTACAGGCAGCTCCGCACATCAGCACTGACTTTACAGTACCCTGCTGTACACAGCTACTCCCCATATACAGAGCAGTGATTACAGGCAGCTTCACACATCAGCACTGTCTGCACAGTACCCTGCTGTACACAGCTACTCCCTATATACAGAGCAATGATTATAGGCAGCTCCGAACATCAGCACTGTCTGCACAGTACCCTGCTGTACACAGCTACTCCCCATATACAGAGCAGTGATTACAGGCAGCTCCGCACATCAGCACTGACTGCACAGTACCCTGCTGTACACAGTTACTCTCCATGTACAGAGCAGTGATTACAGGCAGCTCCGCACATCAGCACTGTCTGTGTGTAGCCCTGGTGTGAAGGCACACGCAGTACCCTGGAGAATGTGTGGAGAGATAGCAGTTTAATGCTCTATACCCATTCACTCAACATACACTAGACACACCCTTAGGGTAGTGTAGTCACTTGTGAGGGAGTGGTCAGTGTGTATTCGTTGAGTAATTAGAGTAGTCAGTTTCCTGTCTTCGGACAGAGCAGACGTGTGGAGTCTAGCTGGGACTTGGAGGGAGGAAGCAGTCCAGCCTGGTTCTATCAGCAGTTCAGCAAGTGGAGGCCAGTAAGGGCGAGATATAGATCACCTCAGCCTGGTCAGAGCTGTACCTCACTTGAAGACATTGATAAAGAAAGAAGAGCTTAGTACAGAAATACTTCAGTCTCCTGTCCCAAGGACAGTGAAAGGTTCAGAGACGTGCTCCTGCCTAGTGGATTACTGAGAGTCTGGTAACTAACTCTGAAGGAAGAGAAGAAGGCAAGTGTGAGTGTTTATGCTACAAGCGAGGACAAGGCGAAAGGCACAGTGGAAAGGAATATTTGAAAAGTGCTTTTGGATTGAAGAAGTCCTGCACATTGTTACCGGTCACTGGGGACCGAAGGATCACTAAAGCTTCACGCTTAGTGGTAAGAAAACCAGAGGCTTATCGGACCTTAGGTCGCGGCAAGCAGCCCCTAAATAGTCGGTACGTAACTGGGGTCAGGGGGAGTGAAGACTTTGAGCCTGATCAGCAAGATAGGTATTCAGCTCTCTCACAGGAAGGCTCCGACCACAAAACTGACTGGGCAGTACAGCTATGGAATAGCTGGAGTTATAGAGGGAACTACGCTTCATGCTGGTTGTACTCATCGTTGTGAAAGTAAAGGAGGCCCCTAACTTGTCCAGCTGCTATCTCAAAACACATTCTCCTTGGATCAGCCTCCCTGGGACCTGCCTTACCATCTTACAAGTAAAGGTATGGAAAGACGCTGACCGTGTGAGACTGAGTTATTTACTTGCATGCCTGCACAACCCTGCTTTAACTACCGACCTGAGGGAAGAGTCCCACCTGTAGGGGACCCGACATCTAGCTGCCTCACCATCCCCTCAGAGATCTACAGCAGCGCTGGTACAGATTACCAGAAGACTACAGGTGGCGTCACGAACTGTATATAAATCTATCCCCTGTAAATATTCCCCCCAACATACGCCAGACCGCCAGGGCCACAGACCGAGCCACCGCTACCTGTGACAATCCCCATAGACTTCCATGGGCTCGGCTCTGAGTACCCCATTGCCCTGGTAACCCACAATTGTGGTGGCGGGTCGACACAAAAATTTGGCGTCACGAACAGGATGCGAAACTCGCAGAATTGCGAGCCCTGTGTGCCTATGGAATTGTTTTTGTGAAAAAGGACTGTTTGCACTTTTGGCGCCAAAAATCGCCATCTTTGTCGCCATATTCGCGCCCTCAGGCGCTGGAGAAGAAGGTGGGCGTACCTTCGTGGGCGTGTACCCCTGTGGCGCGAAGAAAATGCCTGCCCTCTCAAAGTGCTATTACAACATGCGATCCTGCCCTACAGCAAAGGAGGTCCGCCTCCTCTTCACCTTCCCTGCGAGGAGGATGAGACGCAAACCCCGCCTCCACGGAAGAGACCGGATGTCTCTGGTAGAAGAAGAAAGAATCTTCTGGAACATCATGGAAGCAGGACGTGTGCAGCCGAGCAGGGAAGCGGAGGAAGGCAGGCCCCGTGCCCCAGCCAAGCTGCCACCAGCACCGGAGTCATCCGTGGTCCTGCACCTGCAGCAAGCATTGCTGGAGGTTAAAGAGGAAAATGCACGACTAAGAAAGATGATTTTGCCACAACCTGGATTTGAAGAGATCGAGAGACGCCGGCGTACCCTGGAGCAGCGGCGGCTGTGGGACGCGGTGTTCTCCCCCTTCGATGATCCCCTACGTCTGGAGTTACCAAAACTTCTGCTGCCCAAGGCAAAGGAGCAACCGGAGGCTGCCCCCGAAAGTACCAATCCTGATCCCACCGGTGAAGCGGTGGAGGCGAAGGAGGTTGAGGAGGTACCGCCAGTTCCGGAACTCCCGCCCGGCCAGGAGGCCGCAGCAGATGATCGAACCCCGGCAGGGACACCGGAGGGGTCCTGTCCGTCATTACCAGACGTGGACTGGGACGAGATGGCGCGCCTGGATGACGTCGCCTACACCGCGCAGTGGGAATATGAGTGGCAGCGTCGTGAGGAGAAGCAGAAACGCCAGCAGGAGGAAGAGCGGGAAGCTCAGCGGAACCGTCAGCGGCAGCATGCAGAGCTGATCGCGGACAAGGAGAGTGTCCGGAGAGAGAAAGGTACCCTGAGGGAACCGCGGCGGCAGGGGTGTGTGACTGAGTTCCAGCTCCGGAAGGGCTGGGGCTTCATCCGTGAACCGGGCCTCTACCACAGGGGTCTTTGTCAGCAGGCGTGACGTAGAATCCCACCTACCGCAAGGCCATCCCGGGAGGGACTTAGTTAATGGAGACATTGTCACGTATACACGGCACTGGGGAATGAAGGGATGGTATGCCCTTAACGTCACCATCGTCCGTGACCCCGTCCCCGACGCAGGTAACGTCACCACTACCGCAGCGTCCCCGTCTCCAGCTCAAGCAGTATCCGGCCGTGCCCCAGCATCGCCCCCTGCAGGTACTTCGCAAGTGGAAGCGACACCTGTATACCGTTATCCTTCTACATCGCAACATGCGACCCAGTTTCCATCGCAATCCATGACACGATCCATATCGTTAACTGTGACTCAGATTGAAACGCAATCGGTGTCTCGCAAGGAGAATGTACCCGTTGCGCCCCTAGAGGTTCACACAAGAACTGTGGCAACTCAAACCCCAATAGCAGGTCACGACTTGTTAGTCCTGGGATCTAGGGCCCATTGCATTGTTCCAGCCCCCGGGGTGGAAAATGTATTTGAAATAAATGAATAATTAAACAGTAAAAGAAAAACCGGTGAGATCCATAAAGGGGTCTACCATAAGTAATGTTGTAAAAAGTTTAAGAATGTTTGCCAATTTTTGCACAAGTTAAAGGTGTATATAAGTATATATATATTGCCAAAAATAGAATGCCCGGCTGGGTAAACAGATAAAAAGTTTGCACTTTATTATTATTATAATGTGATATAATATGTGTCGTTTGCTAACAATGGACTTAGAGGCTGAGGACTGTGCCAGCCCAGAACTTATTTGTATATAGTTGCGCTTCGGTGCTTTATCTTGGTTTTACATAAAACCAGCACAATTACCTCTGAATACAAAAACCCGTGTGGTGTGGCACTGAGTGAGGTCTGCATTCGGATGTCCTGCAGCCCACCCAGGACCCACGTTGAAGGTTTGGTGCGGGTCCTTCACAAGAATACTGTGTATTTATTGAATGTTTTGATGCCTTAATACTTTTGTATTTTTCTATATTCAATGTGTTGTTTGCAACGTTCAAGACATCCTTACCTCCCGGATGGGACGAATTAATGTTTAATGTTGATGTTTTCATGCATAAACAAAACTGTCTCTTTGTATTTTACAGCCCGGGAGTGCTGTCTTTTACCATGGGGGAATGTGTAGCCCTGGTGTGAAGGCACACGCAGTACCCTGGAGAATGTGTGGAGAGATAGCAGTTTAATGCTCTATACCCATTCACTCAACATACACTAGACACACCCTTAGGGTAGTGTAGTCACTTGTGAGGGAGTGGTCAGTGTGTATTCGTTGAGTAATTAGAGTAGTCAGTTTCCTGTCTTCGGACAGAGCAGACGTGTGGAGTCTAGCTGGGACTTGGAGGGAGGAAGCAGTCCAGCCTGGTTCTATCAGCAGTTCAGCAAGTGGAGGCCAGTAAGGGCGAGATATAGATCACCTCAGCCTGGTCAGAGCTGTACCTCACTTGAAGACATTGATAAAGAAAGAAGAGCTTAGTACAGAAATACTTCAGTCTCCTGTCCCAAGGACAGTGAAAGGTTCAGAGACGTGCTCCTGCCTAGTGGATTACTGAGAGTCTGGTAACTAACTCTGAAGGAAGAGAAGAAGGCAAGTGTGAGTGTTTATGCTACAAGCGAGGACAAGGCGAAAGGCACAGTGGAAAGGAATATTTGAAAAGTGCTTTTGGATTGAAGAAGTCCTGCACATTGTTACCGGTCACTGGGGACCGAAGGATCACTAAAGCTTCACGCTTAGTGGTAAGAAAACCAGAGGCTTATCGGACCTTAGGTCGCGGCAAGCAGCCCCTAAATAGTCGGTACGTAACTGGGGTCAGGGGGAGTGAAGACTTTGAGCCTGATCAGCAAGATAGGTATTCAGCTCTCTCACAGGAAGGCTCCGACCACAAAACTGACTGGGCAGTACAGCTATGGAATAGCTGGAGTTATAGAGGGAACTACGCTTCATGCTGGTTGTACTCATCGTTGTGAAAGTAAAGGAGGCCCCTAACTTGTCCAGCTGCTATCTCAAAACACATTCTCCTTGGATCAGCCTCCCTGGGACCTGCCTTACCATCTTACAAGTAAAGGTATGGAAAGACGCTGACCGTGTGAGACTGAGTTATTTACTTGCATGCCTGCACAACCCTGCTTTAACTACCGACCTGAGGGAAGAGTCCCACCTGTAGGGGACCCGACATCTAGCTGCCTCACCATCCCCTCAGAGATCTACAGCAGCGCTGGTACAGATTACCAGAAGACTACAGGTGGCGTCACGAACTGTATATAAATCTATCCCCTGTAAATATTCCCCCAACATACGCCAGACCGCCAGGGCCACAGACCGAGCCACCGCTACCTGTGACAATCCCCATAGACTTCCATGGGCTCGGCTCTGAGTACCCCATTGCCCTGGTAACCCACAATTGTGGTGGCGGGTCGACACATCTGCACAGTACCCTGCTGTACACAGCTACTCCCCATATACAGAGCAGTGATTACAGGCAGCTCCGCACATCAGCACTCTCTGCACAGTACCCTGCTGTACACAGCTACTCTCCATATACATTAGCAGTGATTACAGGCAGCTCCGCACATCAGCACTGACTGCACAGTACCTTGCTGTACACAGCTACTCTCCATGTACAGAGCAGTGATTACAGGCAGCTCCGCACATCAGCACTGTCTGCACAGTACCCTGCTGTACGCAGCTACTCCCCATATATAGAGCAGTGATTATGTGTCGACCCGCCACCACAATTGTGGATTACCAGGGCAATGGGGTACTCAGAGCCGAGCCCATGGAAGTCTATGGGGTTTGTCACAGGTAGCTGTGGCTCGGTCTGTGGCCCGGGCGGTCTGGCGTATGTTGGGGATATATTTACAGGGGATAGATTTATATACAGTTCGTGACGCCACCTGTAGTCTTCTGGTAATTAGTACCAGCGCTGCTGTAGATCTCTGAGGGGATGGTGAGGCAGCTAGATGTCGGGTCCCCTACAGGTGGGACTGGTCCCTCAAAGTCTATGAAGTTAGTGAAGTCGGGTGCAGATAAATAACACAGTCTCACACGGTCAGCGTCTTTCCATACCTTTACTTGTAAGATGTTCAGGCAGGTCCCAGGGAGGCTGATCCAAGGAGAGTGTATCTTGAGACAGCAGCTGGACAAGTTAGGGGCCTCCTTTACTTTCAACACAATGAGTACAACCAGCCTGAAGCGTAGTTCCCTCAATAACTCCAGCTAATCCATAGCTGTACTGCCCAGTCAGTTTTGTGGTAGGAGCCTTCCTGCGAGAGAGCTGAATTCCTGTCTTGCTGCACGACTCAAGTCTTCACTCCCCTGACCCCAGTTACGTACTGACTATATGGGGCTGTTTGCCGCGACCTAAGGTCCGGTAAATCCCTGGTTTTCTTACCACTATGCTTGAAGCTAATAGTGATCCTTCGGTCCCCAGTGACCGGTTGCAATGTGCAGGACTTCTTCAATCCAAAAGACCTTTCCAATAACTTTCCACTGTGCCTTTCGCCTTGTCCTCGCTGGTAGCATAAACACTCACACTTGCATAAAGTCGGGTAGTCACTTCCTTCATTCACTTCCTTCAAAGTTAGTTACAGATTCTCAGTTATCACTAGGCAGGAGCACGTCTCTGAACCTTTCACTGTCCTTGAGACAGGTGACTGAAGTCTTTCTGCACTAAGCTTCTTCTTTCTTTCAATGTATTCAGGTGAGGTACAGCTCTGACTAGGCTAAGGTGAACTAGACCACCTGTACTAGCCTCCACGTTCTGAACTGATGATGAGCAGGCTGGACGACTTCCTCCCTCCAGCTAAACTCCAGACGTCTTCTCTGTCCGAAGACAGGAAACACACTCCAAATCACTCAACAAACATACACCCTGACCACTCCCTCACAAGTAACTACACTACCCTAAGGGTGTGTCTAGTGTATGTTGAGTGAATGGGTATTTAGCATTAAACTGCTGTCTCGCCACACACTCTCCAGGGTACTGCGTGTGCCTAACACCAGGGCTACACATTCCCCCATGGTAAAAGACAGCACTCCCGGGCTGTAAAATACAAAAGAGACAGTTTTGTTTATGCATGAAAACATCAACAATAACATTAATTCGTCCCATCCGGGAGGTGAGGATATCTTGAACGTTGCAAACATTATAGAAAAATACAAATATTAAATAGCATTCAATAAATATACAGTATTCTTGTGAAGGACCCGCACCAAACCTTCAACGTAGGTCCTGGGTGGGCTGCAGGACATCCGAATGCAGACCTCACTCAGTGCCACACCACACGGGTTTTTGTATTCAGAGGTAGTTGTGCTGGTTTTATGTAAAACCAAGATAAAGCACCGAAGCGCAACTATGTACAAATAAGTTCTGGGCTGGCACAGTCCTCAACCTCAAAGTCCATTGTAAAACCAAAGACATAGATATAATATCACATTATTATACTAAAGTGCAAACTTTTTCTGGTTACCCAGCCGGGCATTCTACGGTTAGCAATATATATATGCATTATATACGTTATACTCTTCAACTTATGCAAAATTTTGTAAAACATTCTTAAACTTTCTACAATATTACTTATGGTAGACCCTATAGGGATCTCACCGATTCTTCTTTACTATTTATTCATTTCTTCAAATACACTTTCCACCCCGGGGGCTGGAACAATGCAATGGGCCCTAGATCCCAGGACTAACAAATCATGCGCTGCGATTAGGGTCTGGGTCGCCACAGTTCTCGTGCGAACCACTAGGGGCGCAACGGGTACATTCTCCTTCACGAGACACCGATTGCGTTTCAATCACAGTTAACGATATGGACCGTGTCATGGATTGCGATTGAGACTGGGTCGCAGTTGCGATGTAGAAATGCTTTAATTGCGATGAACCTGCAGGGGGCGATGCTGGGGCACGGCCGGATACTGCTTGAGCTGGAGACGGGGACGCTGCGGTAGTGGTGACGTTACTGCGTCGGAGCGGGTCACGGACGAATGGTGAGTTAAGGGCATACCATCCCCATTCCCCAATGCCGTGTGTACGTGACAATGTCTCCATTTACTAAGTCCCTCCCGGGATGGCCTTGCGGTAGGGGGATTCTACGTCACGCCTGCTGACAAAGACCCCTGGGTAGAGGCCCGGTTCACGGATGAAGCCCCAGCCCTTCCGGAGCTGGAACCAGTCACACCCCCTGCCGCCGCGGTTCCCTCAGGGTACCTTTCTCTCTCCGGCACTCTCCTTGTCCGCGATCACTCTGCATGTTGTCGCTGACGGTTCCGCTGAGCTTCCCGCTCTTCTCCTGCTGGCGTTCTGCTTCTCTCACGACGCTGCCACTCATATTCCCACTGGGCGGTGTAGGCGACGTCATCCAGGCGCGCCATTCGTCCCAGTCGACGTCTGGTAACGACGGACAGGACCCTCCGGTGTCCCTGCGGGGACCGATCATCTGCTGCGGCCTCCTGGCCGGCGGGCGTTCGGAACTGGCGGTACTCCTCAACTCCTTCGCTCCACCGCTTCACGGTTGGATCAGGATCGTACTTTCGGGGCAGCCTCCGGTTGCTCCTTCGCCTTGGGCAGCAGAATCTTCGGTAATGAATCGTGGGGGGTCGTTGAGGGGAGAGACACCGTGTCCCACAGCCTCCGCTGCTCCAGGGTACGCCGGGGTCTCTCGATCTCTTCAAATCCAGGTTGGTACTGGACCATCTTCTTCAGGGGTGCATTTCTTCTGAATCTCTAGCAACGCCTGCTGCAGGTGCAGGACCACGGATAACTCCGTTGCTGGTGGCAGCTTGGCTGGGGCACGGGCCTGCTTCCTCCGCTTCCCTGCTCGGCTGCACACGTCCTGCTTCCATGATGTTCCAGAAGATCTTTCTTCTTCCTGCGGAGACATCCGGTCTCTTCGTGGAGTGGGGTTTGCGTCTCTCCTCCTCGCAGGAAGGTGAAGAGGAGGCGGACCTCCTTTGCTGTAGGGCAGGATCGCATTTGTAATAGCACTTTGAGAGGGCAGGCATTTTCTTCGCGCCACAGGGGGGTAGACGCCCACGAAGGTACGCCCACCTTCTTCTCCAGCGCCTGAGGGCGCGAATATGGCGACAAAAATGGCGATTTTGGCGCCAAAAGTGCAAACAGTCCTTTTTCACAAAAACAATTCCTTAGGCACACAGGGCTCGCAATTCTGCGAGTTTCGCATCCTGTTCGTGACGCCAAGTTGTGTCGACCCGCCACCACAATTGTGGATTACCAGGGCAATGGGGTACTCAGAGCCGAGCCCATGGAAGTCTATGGGGTTTGTCACAGGTAGCTGTGGCTCGGTCTGTGGCCCGGGCGGTCTGGCGTATGTTGGGGATATATTTACAGGGGATAGATTTATATACAGTTCGTGACGCCACCTGTAGTCTTCTGGTAATTTGTACCAGCGCTGCTGTAGATCTCTGAGGGGATGGTGAGGCAGCTAGATGTCGGGTCCCCTACAGGTGGGACTGGTCCCTCAAAGTCTATGAAGTTAGTGAAGTCGGGTGCAGATAAATAACACAGTCTCACACGGTCAGCGTCTTTCCATACCTTTACTTGTAAGATGTTCAGGCAGGTCCCAGGGAGGCTGATCCAAGGAGAGTGTATCTTGAGACAGCAGCTGGACAAGTTAGGGGCCTCCTTTACTTTCAACACAATGAGTACAACCAGCCTGAAGCGTAGTTCCCTCAATAACTCCAGCTAATCCATAGCTGTACTGCCCAGTCAGTTTTGTGGTAGGAGCCTTCCTGCGAGAGAGCTGAATTCCTGTCTTGTCGTGCACGGACTCAAAGTCTTCACTCCCCCTGACCCCAGTTACGTACTGACTATATGGGGCTGTTTGCCGTGACCTAAGGTCCGGTAAATCCCTGGTTTTCTTACCACTATGCTTGAAGCTAATAGTGATCCTTCGGTCCCCAGTGACCGGTTGCAATGTGCAGGACTTCTTCAATCCAAAAGCACCTTTCCAATAACTTTCCACTGTGCCTTTCGCCTTGTCCTCGCTGGTAGCATAAACACTCACACTTGCATAAAGTCGGGTAGTCACTTCCTTCATTCACTTCCTTCAAAGTTAGTTACAGATTCTCAGTTATCACTAGGCAGGAGCACGTCTCTGAACCTTTCACTGTCCTTGAGACAGGTGACTGAAGTCTTTCTGCACTAAGCTTCTTCTTTCTTTCAATGTATTCAGGTGAGGTACAGCTCTGACTAGGCTAAGGTGAACTAGACCACCTGTACTAGCCTCCACGTTCTGAACTGATGATGAGCAGGCTGGACGACTTCCTCCCTCCAGCTAAACTCCAGACGTCTTCTCTGTCCGAAGACAGGAAACACACTCACACAAAATCACTCAACAAACATACACCCTGACCACTCCCTCACAAGTAACTACACTACCCTAAGGGTGTGTCTAGTGTATGTTGAGTGAATGGGTATTTAGCATTAAACTGCTGTCTCGCCACACACTCTCCAGGGTACTGCGTGTGCCTAACACCAGGGCTACACAATTACAGGCAGCTCCACACATCAGCACTGTCTGCACAGTACCCTGCTGTACACAGCTACTCCCCATATACAGAGCAGTGATTACAGGCAGCTCCGCACATCAGCACTGTCTGCACAGTACCCTGCTGTACACAGATACTCCCCATATGCAGAGCAGTGAATACAGGCAGCTCCGCACATCAGCACTGACTGCACAGTACCCTGCTGTACACAGCTACTCTCCATATACATAGCAGTGATTACAGGCAGCTCCACACATCAGCACTGACTGCACAGTACCCTGCTGTACACAGCTACTCCCTATATACAGAGCAGTGATTACAGGCAGTTCCGCACATCAGCACTGACTGCACAGTACCCTGCTGTACACAGCTACTCCCTATATACAGATCAGTGATTACAGGCAGCTCCGCACATCAGCACTGTCTGCACAGTACCCTGCTGTACACAGCTACTCCCCATATACAGAGCAGTGATTACAGGCAGCTCCACACATCAACACTGACTGCACAGTACCCTGCTGTACACAGCTACTCCCCATATACAGAGCAGTGATTACAGGCAGCTCCACACATCAGCACTGACTGCACAGTACCTGCTGTACACAGCTACTCCCCATATACAGAGCAGTGATTACAGGCAGTTCCGCACATCAGCACTGACTGTACAGTACCCTGCTGTACACAGCTACTCCCCATATACAGAGCAGTGATTACAGGCAGCTCCACACATCAGCACTGACTGCACAGTACCCTGCTGTACACAGCTACTCCCTATATACAGAGCAGTGATTACAGGCAGTTCCGCACATCAGCACTGACTGCACAGTACCCTGCTGTACACAGCTACTCCTCATATACAGAGCAGTGATTACAGGCAGCTCCGCACATCAGCACTGATTGCACAGTACCCTGCTGTACACAGCTACTCCCCATATACAGAGCAGTGATTACAGGCAGCTCCGCACATCAGCACTGTCTGCACAGTACCCTGCTGTACACAGCTACTCCCATATACAGAGCAGTGATTACAGGCAGCTCCGCACATCAGCACTGACTGCACAGTACCCCGCTGTACACAGCTACTCCCCATATACAGAGCAGTGATTACAGGCAGCTCCGCACATCAGCACTGTCTGCACAGTACCCTGCTGTACACAGCTACTCCCCATATACAGAGCAGTGATTACAGGCAGCTCCACACATCAGCACTGTCTGCACAGTACCTGCTGTACACAGCTACTCCCTATATACAGAGCAGTGATTACAGGCAGCTCCACACATCAGCACTGTCTGCACAGTACCCTGCTGTACACAGCTACTCTCCATATACAGAGCAGTGATTACAGGCAGCTCCACACATCAGCACTGTCTGCACAGTACCCTGCTGTACACAGCTACTCCCCATATACAGAGCAGTGATTACAAGCAGCTCCACACATCAGCACTGACTGCACAGTACCCTGCTGTACACAGCTACTCCCCATATACAGAGCAGTGATTACAGGCAGCTCCGCACATCAGCACTGTCTGCACAGTACCCTGCTGTACACAGCTACTCTCCATATACAGAGCAGTGATTACAGGCAGCTCCACACATCAGCACTGTCTGCACAGTACCCTGCTGTACACAGCTACTCCCCATATACAGAGCAGTGATTACAGGCAGCTCCGCACATCAGCACTGACTGCACAGTACCCTGCTGTACACAGCTACTCCCCATATACAGAGCAGTGATTACAGGCAGCTCCACACATCAGCACTGTCTGCACAGTACCCTGCTGTACACAGCTACTCCCCATATACAGAGCAGTGATTACAGGCAGCTCCGCACATCAGCACTGTCTGCACAGTACCCTGCTGTACACAGCTACTCTCCATATACAGAGCAGTGATTACAGGCAGCTCCGCACATCAGCACTGTCTGCACAGTACCCTGCTGTACACAGCTACTCCCCATATACAGAGCAGTGATTACAGGCAGCTCCGCACATTAGCACTGTCTGCACAGTACCCTGCTGTACACAGCTACTCCCCATATACAGAGCAATGATTACAGGCAGCTCCACACATCAGCACTGTCTGTGTGTAGCCCTGGTACACAATACCAGGAGGATGAGTGGAGAGGTAACAGTTAAGGTCTCTTCATGACATCATGTACACTTCTGACACACCCAGCAGGGGTGTGGAAGGGAGTGATTTCTAGTCAGTCAGTTTCCTGTCCTTGGACAGAGTAGACGTGTCCAGTTTGAGCCTGTCAGCAGTTCAGAAAGTGGAGGCTGGTACAGGTGGTCTAATTCACCTTAGCCTAGTCAGAGCTGTGCCCCACTGGAAGAAAGACTGAGCTAACCATTAAGAGTCGAGCAAATCGAAGGGCAAAGTGGAAGGAAGATTATTGGAAAAGTGCTTTTGACTTGGAAAAGTCCTGCACATTGCTACCGGTCACTGGGGACCGAAGGATCACTATTAGCTACAAGCATAGTGAAGAGAAAACCAGAGATTTACCGGACCCTAGGTCGCGGCAAACAAGCCCCTTATAGTCAGTACGTAACTGGGGTCAGGGGGAGTGAAGACTTTGAGTCAGTGCACGACAAGATAAGAATTCAGCTCTCTCGCAGGAAGGCTTCACCACAAATCTGACTGGGCAGAACAGCTTTGGAAAGCTGGAATCATAGAGGGGACTACGCTTCAGGCTGGTCGTACTCATCTTCATTGGACAGTAAAGGAGGCCCCTAACTTGCTTAGCTGTTGCCTCAAAGCTCATCCTCCATCAACCCCATCAGCCTCCCTGGGACCTGCCTTACCATCTTGCAAGTAAAGGTATGGAAAGACGCTGACGGTGTGAGACTGAGTTATTATTGCATGCCTGCACAATCCCTACCTAACTACCGACCTGAGGGAAGAGTCCCACCTGTAGGGGACCCGACATCTAGCTGCCTCACCATCCCCTCAGAGATCTACAGCAGCGCTGGTATAAATTACCAGAAGACTACAGGTGGCGTCACGAACTGTATATAAACCTATCCCCTGTAAATATATCCCCAACATACGCCAGACCGCCAGGGCCACAGACCGAGCCACAGCTACCTGTGACAATCCCCATAGACTTCTACGGGCTCGGCTCTGAGTACCCATTGCCCTGGTAATCCACAATTGTGGTGGCGGGTCGACACAAAACTTTGGCGTCACGAACAGGATGCGAAACTCGCAGAATTGCGAGCCCTGTGTGCCTAAGGAATTGTTTTTGTGAAAAAGGACTGTTTGCACTTTTGGCGCCAAAATCGCCATTTTTGTCGCCATATTCGCGCCCTCAGGCGCTGGAGAAGAAGGTGGGCGTACCTTCGTGGGCGTGCACCCCCATGTGGCGCGAAGAAAATGCCTGCCCTCTCAAAGTGCTATTATAACATGCGGTCCTGCCCTACAGCAAAGGAGGTCCGCCTCCTCTTCACCTTCCCTGCGAGGAGGAGGAGACGCAAACCCCACCTCCACGGAAGAGACCGGATGTCTCCGCAGAAAGAGGAAAGAATCTTCTGGAATATCATGGAGGCAGGACGTGTGCAGCCGAGCAGGGAAGCGGAGGAAGGCAGGCCCCGTGCCCCAGCCAAGCTGCCACCAGCATCGGAGTTATCCGTGGTCCTGCACCTGCAACAGGCGTTGCTAGAGACAAGAGAAGAAAATGCACGCCTGAAGAAGATGGTCCAGTACCAACCTGGCTTTGAAGAGATCGAGAGACGCCGGCGTACCTGGAACAGCGGAGGCTGTGGGACACGGTGATCTCTCCCCTCAACGACCCCCCACGATTCCAGATACCGAAGAGTCTGCTGCCCAAGGCGAAGGAGCAACCGGAGGCTGCCCCGAAAGTACCGATCCCGATCCCACGGTGAAGCGGTGGAAGCGAAGGAGGTTGAGGAGGTACAGCCAATCCCGGAACGCCCGCCCGGCCAAGAGGCCGCAGCAGATGATCGGTCCCCGGCAGGGACACCGGAGGGGTCCTGTCCGTCACTACCAGATGTGGACTGGGACGAAATGGCGCGCCTGGATGACGTCGCCTATACCGCCCAGTGGGAACAGGAATGGCAGAGTCGTGAGGAGAAGAAGAAACGCCAGCAGGAGGAAGAGCGGGAAACTCAGAGGAACCGTCAGCGACAATATGCCGAGCTGATCGCGGACAAAGAGAGTGTCCGGAGAGATAAAGGTACCCTGAGGGAACCGCGGCGGCAGGGGTGTGTGACTGAGTTCCAGCTCCGGAAGGGCTGGGGCTTTATCCGTGAACCGGGCCTCTACCCAGCGGTCTTTGTCAGCAGGCGTGACGTAGAATCTCACCTGCCGCAGGGCCATCCCGGGAGGGACTTAGCAAATGGAGATATCGTCACATATACGCGGCACTGGGGAATGAAGGGATGGTATGCCCTTAACGTCACCATCGTCCGTGACCCCGTCCCAGACGCAGGTAACGTCACCACTACCGCAGCGTCCCCGTCTCTAGCTCAAGCAGTATCCGGCCGTGCCCCAGCATCGCCCCCTGCAAATTCATCGCAACTAGCGACCCAGAGTTCATCGCAAATTCAAGCAATTGCTACATCGCAACAAGCGACCCAGTCTAAATCGCAATCCATGACACGGTCCATATCGTTAACTGTGATTGAAACGCAATCGGTGTCACGTGAAGAGAATGTACCCGTTGCGCCCCTAGAGGTTTGCACAAGAACTGTGGCGACCCAGACCCTAATCGCAGCGCATGATTTGCTAGTCCTGGGAACTAGGGCCCATTGCATTGTTCCAGCCCCCGGGGTGGAAAGTGTATTATTTGAAAATGAATAGATAGAAAAGAAGAATCGGTGAGATCCATATCGGGTCTACCATAAGTAGAAAGTTTGAAAATGTTTTATAAGTTTTTGCACAAGTTGAAAAGTACAACGTATATAATGCATATATATATGTTTCTAACTGTAGAATGCCCGGCTGGGTAAACAGTAACCAGAAAAAGTTTTTGCACTTTAGTATAATAATGTGATATTATATCTGCGTATTTGGTTTTACAATGGACTTTGAGGTTGAGGACTGTGCTAACCCAGAACTTATTTGTACATAGTTGCGCTTCGGTGCCTTATCTTGGTTTTACATAAACCAGCACAACTACCTCTGAATACAAAAACCCGTGTGGTGTGGCACTGAGTGAGGTCTGCATTTGGATGTCCTGCAGCCCACCCAGGACCTACGTTGAAGGTTTGGTGCGGGTCCTTCACAAGAATATTGTATATTTATTGAATGCTATTTAATACTTTTGTATTTCTATATATAATGTTATTGTTTGCAACGTTCAAGATATCCTCACCTCCCGGATGGGACGAATTAATGTTATTGTTAATGTTTTCATGCATAAACAAAACTGTCTCTTTATATTTTACAGCCCGGGAGTGCTGTCGTTTACCATGGGGGAATGTGTAGCCCTGGTACACAATACCAGGAGGATGAGTGGAGAGGTAACAGTTAAGGTCTCTTCATGACATCATGTACACTTCTGACACACCCAGCAGGGGTGTGGAAGGGAGTGATTTCTAGTCAGTCAGTTTCCTGTCCTTGGACAGAGTAGACGTGTCCAGTTTGAGCCTGTCAGCAGTTCAGAAAGTGGAGGCTGGTACAGGTGGTCTAATTCACCTTAGCCTAGTCAGAGCTGTGCCCCACTGGAAGAAAGACTGAGCTAACCATTAAGAGTCGAGCAAATCGAAGGGCAAAGTGGAAGGAAGATTATTGGAAAAGTGCTTTTGACTTGGAAAAGTCCTGCACATTGCTACCGGTCACTGGGGACCGAAGGATCACTATTAGCTACAAGCATAGTGAAGAGAAAACCAGAGATTTACCGGACCCTAGGTCGCGGCAAACAAGCCCCTTATAGTCAGTACGTAACTGGGGTCAGGGGGAGTGAAGACTTTGAGTCAGTGCACGACAAGATAAGAATTCAGCTCTCTCGCAGGAAGGCTTCACCACAAATCTGACTGGGCAGAACAGCTTTGGAAAGCTGGAATCATAGAGGGGACTACGCTTCAGGCTGGTCGTACTCATCTTCATTGGACAGTAAAGGAGGCCCCTAACTTGCTTAGCTGTTGCCTCAAAGCTCATCCTCCATCAACCCCATCAGCCTCCCTGGGACCTGCCTTACCATCTTGCAAGTAAAGGTATGGAAAGACGCTGACGGTGTGAGACTGAGTTATTATTGCATGCCTGCACAATCCCTACCTAACTACCGACCTGAGGGAAGAGTCCCACCTGTAGGGGACCCGACATCTAGCTGCCTCACCATCCCCTCAGAGATCTACAGCAGCGCTGGTATAAATTACCAGAAGACTACAGGTGGCGTCACGAACTGTATATAAACCTATCCCTGTAAATATATCCCCAACATACGCCAGACCGCCAGGGCCACAGACCGAGCCACAGCTACCTGTGACAATCCCCATAGACTTCTACGGGCTCGGCTCTGAGTACCCCATTGCCCTGGTAACCCACAATTGTGGTGGCGGGTCGACACATCTGCACAGTACCCTGCTGTACACATCTACTCTCCATATACAGAGCAGTGATTACAGGCAGCTCCGCACATCAGCACTGTCTGCAAAGTACCCTGCTGTACACATCTACTCTCCATATACAGAGCAGTGATTACAGGCAGCTCCGCACATTAGCACTGTCTGCACAGTACCCTGCTGTACACAGCTACTCCCCATATACAGAGCAATGATTACAGGCAGCTCCACACATCAGCACTGTCTGCACAGTACCCTGCTGTACACATCTACTCTCCATATACAGAGCAGTGATTACAGGCAGCTCCACACATCAGCACTGACTGCACAGTACCCTGCTGTACACAGCTACTCCCCATATACAGAGCAGTGATTACAGGCAGCTCCACACATCAGCACTGTCTGCACAGTACCCTGCTGTACACATCTACTCTCCATATACAGAGCAGTGATTACAGGCAGCTCCACACATCAGCACTGACTGCACAGTACCCTGCTGTACACAGCTACTCCCCATATACAGAGCAGTGATTACAGGCAGCTCCACACATCAGCACTGTCTGCACTGTACCCTGCTGTACACAGCTACTCCCCATATACAGAGCAGTGATTACAGGCAGCTCCGCACATCAGCACTGACTGCACAGTACCCTGCTGTACACAGCTACTCCCCATATACAGAGCAGTGATTACAGGCAGCTCCGCACATCAGCACTGACTGCACAGTACCCTGCTGTACACAGCTACTCTCCATATACAGAGCAGTGATTACAGGCAGCTCCACACATCAGCACTGACTGCACAGTACCCTGCTGTACACAGCTACTCTCCATATACAGAGCAGTGATTACAGGCAGCTCCGCACATCAGCACTGACTGCACAGTACCCTGCTGTACACAGCTACTCCCCATATACATAGCAGTGATTACAGGCAGCTCCGCACATCAGCACTGACTGCACAGTACCCTGCTGTACACAGCTACTCCCCATATACAGAGCAGTGATTACAGGCAGCTCCGCACATCAGCACTGACTGCACAGTACCCTGCTGTACACAGCTACTCTCCAGAGTTATCTCTACATTCAATCATGGTTGGGAGACTATAAGGCAGGTCCTTTGGAAGCAGTGGTCCATTTTGAGTGCCGAACCCTCCCTGGGTACTACTCTTGGTGAGTGCCCTCAAATGACTGCGAGGAGATCCAAAAATCTTAAGGATCTCCTGGTTAAAAGCCACTATGCTCCTCCTGTGACCTCCCTTTTCGGCTCCCGTAGCCCTGTTTTAGGTTCGTTCCCATGTGGCCGCTGCCTTTCCTGCACGAATGACCTGCGGTGCTTCACGTTCCGGTCCTCCGATGGTAATAGAACATTTGACATTCGGCATCGGATCACGTGTAATACCACAAATGTCATCTACTATGCCACTTGTGGCTGTGCAAACATTTATATTGGTCTGACTTCCAGGGAACTTAGGACGCGTGTGCGTGAGCACGTGCGGGACATTTGTGCGGCCAAGGCAGCGGCTGATCTCTCCCTGTTGAAAACAATCCCACGACACTTTTACCAATATCACAATTGTGAACCCTCTAGTTTTAGGGTAAGAGGGATTGATTGAGTCCATCTTGGGTAAGGGGAGGGGATTACAAGAAAACTTTGGCGCAGATTGATGCCAAATGGATATTCACCCTAGATACCATGACCCCTCGGGGCCTCAACGAATCCCTGACATTTTTGCTCTTTTCTGTGATCCCTGATTTTTTTGTTCCCTTGCTATATGTTTGTTTGAGCTCCTGCTTCCATTCTTCCTTTCCCTATTTGGATTTCCCCATTTTCCAGGTATAATTGCATTTTATTTTAGTGCTGTGTTTTTAATCTATTTTTTATTTTTTGTTATTCATTTAGTGGGACCTTATGGCATTGTTATATAGGATCCATTGCTGGTCTGGCCTTCGGCTTCTAATTACCCCATGATCACCATCAAGCTTTGCACATACTGTTGTACTCTTTATAGTGCGTTGTCTTGTCTGTTTTGTATTTCATGTCTTCTAAATATGTTAGGCCGGCGTCACACACAACGACAAAAAATCGGTCCGTTTTAGACGGTCGATTGTCGGATCAAAATGCAAACATCACACATCCTTCTGGCATCCGATTTTCCTTCAAAGATGCGATTTAGTCGCATGTGTGTGTACCTTGTAACATCCGATTTTCATCCGACTTGCGAGATTTTCTCGCAGGCTTGCAAAACTGACATATAATGGATCCAAAAGAATAGTATTTCAATCACAAAAAAAAGAATAGATATATACACATAGAACACATATATATATATATATACATGTCATTGTGACATGTACATATACATATATTTATAGTTCCTAGACTTCTACATACTGTTATAGCCGCTAATTCAATTGCCGGCTTCTGTGAAATCACAGAAGCCGACATGAAATGATACATTGTTTCCACACAGTTAACCATGTCATTTCCTGTATTTTGATATTTGTTTAGAACTTACAATTACATGAGTGTATTTGTGCAAAATTTCAGACATGTAGGGGTTAATTAAAGGTGTAATTTCGTTGAAAAAAAAATGCATGGGCTCCCGCTGTATTTTCTCCACCAGACAGACAAAGCAAAGCGAGTGGGGGCAGATAATAACAGCCTAGGGAGGGTACATTTTTTGTGCCCCCCCTGGCTACTAACATCTGCCCCCAGACACCCCAGAAAGGGCAAATCTATAATTAGATTCGCCCTTTCTGGCACTTTGCCCATCTATTCCCATTGCCCTGTAGCGGTGGCGAATGGGTTAATAATCTCACCTTACTGTCACCTCAGTATTGAAAGGTGACCTTAAGGCAGGTTAATAATTGAGAGCTGTCAATTAGACAACTATCAATTATTAATCCTATTGAAGTAAATTAAAAAAACACAGACACATTAATAAAAATTAATTTTAATGAAATAAAAACACATTTTTTTGACCATATTTTATTTTACACTTAATCCGTGCGAAGCCATTGATCTCCTAAAATAAAGATAAAAAATAAAAAAACATTATTCTTACCTATTCCGCTGATCTGTCACGTCCCACGCTGTAATCCTTCACAAAGGGTTAACTAGCTTTGAGCCAAGCAGTGCAAGTAATCCTGCATGCTCAGCTCAAAGCTCCTGAATGAATAAGTTCCTCTCCTGGCGACAGGAGAGGATGTGTTTCATGAATGAAGCTTAATTGATTGTGTCCACTTTCCCTTTAGGTCAGGTCACTAAAGTTAAATTGCCAATAAATCAATTAAGCTCCATTCATGAATCTATTCCTCTACTTTCGCTGGGAGAGGAACTTATTCATTCATGGGGTTAGAGCTAGTAGACAGAATTATCTCCCTGCTAACTGTAACCTCTTAACCCTTTCTGATGGATTACAGCGTGGGACCTGACTGTACATCGGATTGGTAAGTATAATTTTGCTTTTTTATTTTATTTTTATTACAGGAAATGGTTTTAGCAGGAAAATAAAATATGGTAAAAAACTGTGTGATTATTTAATTAAACTTATTTTTTATTAAACTGTGTGTGTTTGATTTTTCTTTCATACAATAGGATTAATAATTGATAGTTGTCTAATTGACAGCTCTCAATTATTAACCTGCCTTAAGGTCACCTTTCAATACTAAGGTGACAGTAAGGTGAGATTATTAACCCATTCGCCACCGCTACAGGGCAATGGGAATAGACGGGCAAAGTGCCAGAAAGGGCGAATCTAATTATAGATTTGCCCTTTCTGGGGTGTCTGGGGGCAGATGTTAGTAGCCAGGGGGGGCACAAAAAATGTACCCTCCCTAGGCTGTTATTATCTGCCCCCACTCGCTTTGCTTTGTCTGTCTGGTGGAGAAAATACAGCGGGAGCCCACGCATTTTTTTCAACGAAATTACACCTTTAATTAACCCCTACATGTCTGAAATTTGCACAAATACACTCATGTAATTGTAAGTTCTAAACAAATATCAAAATACAGGAAATGACATGGTTAACTGTGTGGAAACAATGTATCATTTCATGTCGGCTTCTGTGATTTCACAGAAGCCGGCAATTGAATTTGCGGCTATTACAGTATGTAGAAGTCTAGGAACTATAAATATATATATATATACATGTCTCAATTACATATATATATATATATATATATATATATATATATATGTATTCTATGTGTGTATATCTATTCTTTCTATTCTTTATTAAAGCTGTCAGTGTGATTTTACAGTATAGCCGGGGATAAATTGCCGGCTTTTCTAAAGGACACCGATGCGATTTCATCGCAAGTCACACAGTGTGGTCCGTTTGTAATCCGATTTTTCATCGCTCCCATAGACTTGCATTGGCGATTGTCGACCGACAATCAGTGACAATCGCAGCATGCTGCGATTGTACATGGACGTTTAAAACGGACCACAAAAAATCTGATACTGGGAGCTGCTCCATAGATCAACATAGATCCGACTGCAATGCGATTTTTCATCGCATTGCAGTCGTCCGATTCTGTCGCCAGTGTGACACCGGCCTTATGCTATTTATTGTCGGTGTTTGCAATATGGTTGTGCTCAATTTCTGTATCATATGTACACTTTGTATCTTTATGATATGCTTTACAGCTATAATGTTTGGGAAAATCGCTGATCCTTGATCAAGGTAGTGCGTTCACTTCGTTGGTGATATAGTGTTGTGTGCGCATGCGCTCAGCGGCGCCCGGGCTCTCGAGATGCGGGGGATGTCTCTTGATCTCCAACGCACGCATTGGAATCCCCTTCCTATGCGTGTGGTTGGTGTGATCTGACATCTTCGCTGCATCTGCCGGGACCTGAGATGCTCGGTGCGCATGTGAGTCGCACAGCCAGGGCCTGTGGGGTACTCGGCACCGAGCCCGTTCACTTCAATGGGGGATGTCACGGGTAGCACAGCTCGGTCCGTTTCCCTGGGCGATCACCATAAAATGTGGGATATTTACAGGGGATTAAAGGATATATACAGTTTATTTGTGACGCCACCTGTGGTACCTGGTCAGGGTGACCAGCGCTGCAGGGTAGATCCTCTGAGGGGTTGTTACTGGGCAGCAAGGTGTTAAGTCTTCCACAGGCAAGACTGGGTCCCTCAGGGTATATGGCGGTGTAGGGGTGCAGGATCAATAAGACAGACACACACAAGAAAGTCTCTTTCTGTACCTTTACTGATGGTAGATGCAGGCACGTCCCGGGAAGCTGTCAGGGTGGAGGATGCACTTCCAGTAATCCCACTGAGTAGGTGTAGGGCCTCTGTACTCCTGTATGTGTGAGTTTCTGACCTGTATAGTACGAAGTCTAACTCTGTCTTCAGTTATACGCCCGGCTGACTTTGTGGTGAGGCCTTCTCTGAGATAGAACAGTGTCTCTGTATGCAGGGCCCTGCTAGACTCCGTCTTCCTGACCCCGGTTACGTATCAGCTCTGATGGGCCCCTGCGACTTGAAGTCCCACAGGGTTTCCGGTATCTCCTACTAGTCGTGTAGATGCTAGCAAGCTCGGACCCGGTGTCCGGTGGTGCAGAGTAGAGGTAAGCGATCAATGCTGTTTCAACCTCTGTCACTCTCTTTTCCTTCCACTCGCCTTTCGTCCTACTTCGACCTTCAGCATAAGCACACTCTAGCAGTAGATGGCAGGTTCTCCTTTCTCTTCACCGCTCTCAAAGCGTCGGCACGCTTACGCACTGAAAATACCTCAGTTGACTCAGTTCTGACCAGACTTAAGTGGCTATCTCCCTCCACTCTTACTGGACTCCACAAAGTAAACTAAGTACAAACTGTAGTCTTCAGTCTTTCTGTAACTCTCTCTCTCTCAGCTTGTCTCTCACTGATCTGAGGTGACTAGACGTTCTCTGGTGTTCTGACGGGACTGGAGATCTGATCTAGTCTCTGGTAACTAGACGTTCTGAGGTAACTCACGTGTCTACACTGCCTTTATAAACTGCGAAAGGGCTCCCTCTGGTGGATCTAGGGACTAGTGCAGATGTGTTGTGTGCATATAGGTCACTGTGGGTTTACCTTCTGTTGCATCCTCCTGGGAACATGTGGCTCCAGACACAGCTGGGCTACACATCCCCCCTAGTTATCATCAGCACTCCCGGGCTGAAAAGAAATACATTTTTATATAACATTAACATAACATTAACAATAACTCGTCCCTTGCGGGGGGTAAGGATTCTTCAAACGTTACAATAAATACAAGTAACATATTTACAGGTATTTACACAATTCTTATATACATTTTTACACTTGGACACTTGTTTACTGGCTTACATTTGCTAGGCCTACACTTGGTACCTAACGGGTAGCTTTCCTTTTGTCGTGCGTACTGACCTACGTGGTGTTGCGTCAGGTATGGTAGCATTTGACCTATCTGTCCTACGTGCCGGTAAACTATAATACTGCCTTAACCTCTCTAGGGATCTGGCAAGCATACTAGCGGCTGGGCGATGCGGTTCTGTTTCGCCAGGGGATTCTTCTTCCTGAGACCCAACATCTAGAGGTTACACTTTTGAGATTCCACTTCTCGTGACTCTACTTCTTGAGATGCTTCAGGAGCAGGTTCCTCTCGAACTATTTCTGCTGCGGCAACTGGCTCAACTTGACGTTGGAGTGCTTCTTGTGGTTGGTAAAATTGAAGTACTGGAATGATCACAGCGTCTCCGATACAAGGCCAATCTGCAGGAAAATCTCCTGGGTCCGTGTGTATGACTTCACCTGGTTTCTCTTTGTCCATAACAGGTTCTTCTTCGTGAAGTTTTAACATATCTGGATTCTGGACATAATTTTAGGTGGTATCTTGATACGGTTGTGGTCGTCTTTCCTCCATCTTTGCTAATGGTACAGGTTTTCCTGTTGTCAAACTTTGAATTTTGCACGACATATGGCTCTTTTTCCCATTGATCATCCAATTTGTGCATTCTTCTTTTTCTTTTCAGCACAATTTCTCCAGGTACAAAAGGTTCAGCTGGTGCACTTTTGTTGTAGTTTTGCTCTTGTTTTTCCCTTACTTTACTGAGACTATCTTCCACGCAGGCTTGTACTCTCCTGTACTGTTCCTGTCGGTTTGTGTCCCAATCTTCAGTAGTAACATCAGCTTCTGGTTCTACAACACCAAGTTCCAAATCCATGGGCAGCTTTCCTGGTGTCGCTCGCATAAGGTAGGCTGGAGTGCAGTTGGTGGAACTCACAGGTATGTGATTGTACAGATCTACCAGGTCTGGTAGTAGGTCTGGCCACTGATTCCTCTCCTCAAGTGGTACCGTCTTCAGCAGATCAATGACTATGTGATTCATCTTTTCACAGAGACCATTTGTTTGGGGGTGGTACGGTGTGGTTCTTATTTTCTTGCATCCGTACAAATGACAGAACTCTTTAAACAACTCGGCTTCAAAGGCAGGACCCTGATCAGTTAACACTTGCTCTGGATATCCATGGGGTCTGCAGAAATACGCCTGAAACGTCTTTGCTGCTGTCTCTGCTGTCAGATCTTTGACAGGGGCGACCACCAGGAACCTGGAGTAGTGATCCACCATTGTCAGGGCATATGAGTATCCTGACCGGCTGGGTGACAACTTTACATGGTCCAAGGCCACGATCTCCAAGGGACGAGTCGTCTTGATGGGTTGCAGGGGTGCTTTCTGGCTGCTGTAGTCTTTTCTTCGGAGGCTACAGGAAACAGAGTTTTTACACCATTTTCCGATGGAACTGCGCATTCCCACCCAGTAGAAACGACACTTCAGCAGGGTTTCCAGCTTCTTCCAGCTAAAGTGCTCCGCTCGATCGTGGTAGGCTTCCAACACCATCTGGATGTCCGTTCTGGGGACTACTATCTGCCATACCATCTCATGGGTTCTTGGGTTGACGTACCTTCGGCACAGCTTCTCACGGTAGATAAACAGCCGGTTTCTCTCATTCCACAGCTGCTTTGCTTGCTGAGACGCATCCTTCTCTAAGGAGGAACCTTCCTGAGTTATCAGCTCCTTGATACGGCTGACAACCGGGTCACTGTTCTGGGTCTCCTTCCAGCTGTGGTGAGGTAAAGGGTTTAACGTCTTACCACGCTGCCTCCTGCAGGCTCGTTGCTCGTGGATTATCCCATTTCTGTGGAATGCAGGTAGCTCAATCTCTTCTAGGTCATCCAATTCCTCTTCCGTGTCGGACTCATGAGGCATTCTGGACAAGGCATCAGCGTTGGCATTCTTACGGCCCGCCCTGTACTTGATTCTGAATTGATAGTTGGACAGCCGAGCCATCCAACGTTGCTCCATGGCTCCCAGCTTAGCTATTTCGAAATGTGTCAAGGGGTTATTGTCAGTGTAAGCAGTGAACTTGCTGGAGGCTAGGTAATGCTTGAATCTTTCTGTAATGGCCCAGACCAGTGCCAGGAACTCCAACTTGAAGCTGCTATAGTTCTCTGGGTTTCTCTCGGTCGGGCGGAGCTTCCTGCTTGCATATGCGATGACTTTCTCGAGGCCATTTTGATTCTGACTGAGGACAGCTCCCAATCCTTCGTTGCTGGCATCAATGTACAGCAGGAACGGCTGACTGTAGTCAGGGTAGGCTAAGATCTCATCGCCTGTCAAGATCTCCTTCATCTCCTTGAATGCCTCAGCTTGTTCTTTACCCCAGTGAAATGTAGAATTTCTGCTCTTGAGGGATTGTCCTACCAGGAGGTCCTGCAGAGGCGCTGCTTTTCTTGGTGTAGTCCTTTACAAACCTCCGGTAGTAACCTGTCAGTCCCAGGAACTGGCGCACCTCCTTGAGATTCCTCGGTTCTGGCCATTTCTGGACGGCAGTGACCTTCTCGGGGTCTGGCGCTACTCCTTCTGAGCTGACAATATGTCCCAAGTACTGTACCTTTTGTTTGAGCAGATGGCACTTTGAAGGCTTCAGTTTCATCCCGTACTTGAACAGTGACTCGAATACCTCTGCCAGGTGCTTCAGATGATCTTCATACGTCTTGGAGTACACAATTACATCGTCCAGGTACAGTAACATGGTTTCAAAGTTGAGATGTCCCAGGCAACTCTCCATCACTCTCTGGAATGTTCCCGGGGCACTGCTGAGTCCAAACGGCATCCTGTCAAACTCACAGAGTCCCATCGGGGTGGTGAAAGCCGTCTTCTCCCGATCCTCCTCAGCCACAGCTACTTGCCAGTACCCACTAGTGAGGTCAAGGGTGGAAAAGTAGTTAGCAGTTTTTAAGGCAGCTAGGGATTCCTCAATGCGTGGTAAAGGGTATGCATATTTATGTGTAATGCGATTCACTTGTCTGTAATCTACACACATTCTCATGCTTCCGTCCTTTTTTCCTGACTAGGACTAGAGGTGCTGCCCAGGGACTACAACTATCCCTTATCACCCCTGCTTCCTTCATGTCACACAACATCTCCTTGGCTTTCTGGTAGTGTGCTGGAGGTATAGGCCTGTACCGCTCTTTAATGGGAGGATGGTTGCCTGTAGGGATATGGTGTTGCACTCCCTTAATTGTCCCAAAGTCAAGTGGGTGTTTGCTAAATACCTGTGTGTACTCCTGTACCACTCAAAGTACTCCCTGTTTCTGGTGGGCTGGAGTGGTGTCTGTCCCGACATGGAGCTGCTAACACCAATCCTCCACCTGGGTTGCTGGGTCATTATCCTCCGCTGGTTGGCGGGAGGCTAAGGACTCCATCATGAGAATGGAGTTGTTATCTACAGTATGTAATTTAGCAACAGTGGCATATCGTGGTAAGTTCACTTCATCTTCTCCCCAGTTGAGAAGACGTACTGGTACTCTCCCATTTCGTACCTCTACTACCCTCTAGCAGTCAAGAGTGTAGGTCTATGTTCTGAACAATGGGGCTCTACTACTGCTTGGTAGTTCTGTCCTCTCAGACCTATTGCTGCTCTACACCATATAAGCATTTCACTCATTGGGGTATCACAATGGGGTTCGGGTCTGTTACCCGTACATTACCAATTTCACCATCAGTCATTTTCGCTTGCTGCTGGCACATCAGGGCCCGGATCTCCCTCTGGATCACTCCCTTTTGCTTTGGCTTGGCAACTTCAGCGAGCTGTTGGAGCAAAAACACAACTTCTCCCAGACAGTTACTGATAATGTTTGTACCTAAAACCACATGTAAGCCATTTTCCTCATTTACAGTTTTTACTACTAAGAGTCCCTGGTCCTTCAGCTCCACTCTGCCCACCTTTACGTCCACGTTTTTGGCTCCGAGTATATCAACAGGGAGACCATTAGAGGCGTACACAGCAAAGTCAGGGCTCGGGGGCTGGAGACTGTGCATGGACAAAAACCTATTATACAGGACATCAGGTATGATGGTCACCTGAGATCCAGTGTCCAGCAGGGCAGGGATTGCGATCCCATCCAAGATGATGGACAGGTATGGTCTTCCTCCCACAAACCTGCGGTTCCAATCGGAGGGGCCTGAAGAGTCTAGTCCTGGGTGGTGGCCCTCGGACCCAGGATCTGCTCGTTTAAAGGACACTGTTGGGCTAGATGACCTTCTCTGTTGCAATGGTAGCAGATGATCTCTCGGCGAGGATGGTGCTGATTGGGGGTCGCTCCTGGGGGTGGCGTTGTCCTCCTCCGGTGGGGCGACGTCCTCCTCCGGCTCATCCAAGGGACATCCTCTGGGCAGTCAGCTAGCAGGATCTTTCCTCCTTCCTCCTTCTGCAGTTGCAGGGCACTCATTACAGTGGCCAGGGTTTTGGTCAGCTGGCGCACTTCTGAGCGCAGACAGTCCAACTCAGTAGGGGGCGCCACCTGCGTTTTGGCTTCCGCCACCAGCGGGGAAAAGGTGGATGCTGCTGGCTTTAGAGTGGCTTCACCCGGGTGACACTGGGTTGCCACCTCGGGCTTTTCCAGGGGTCGCAGTCCTTTTATAGCCATATCCTTTAGGGCGTCAAAGGTAGCATCAGGATGATCCAAGGACCACCAGTGCACAGTTCTGCTTTCAGCTTGGGACCTCAGTCCCCGTACAAATTGTTCCTTCAACATTTTGTTTTCATTGAGGACACTTATGGGGTTAACCTGTTTGAGAGCTCGCAGGGCCCCTGTAGTCGGCGGGCGTAGTCCCTAATACTGTCATCTGGTTTCTGGGAGCATTGGTAAAACCTCATCCGGAGATCTGTTTCAGTGCGGTCCTCAAAAATAGTCTGTAGCTTTAAGAAAATTGCAAGCACTGATTCCTGGTCTGAAGCTGACCATGTCTCTACTTCCCTTTCTGCAGCACCAGTCAGTTGTCCCACTACCACTGCAGCTCTTTGTTTTTCTGTCATAGGGTACATGTCCATTATGCTGCATATTTTGCTCTTAAACCCTGACAGGGTGTCTGGCTTACCGCTATACTGAGGGAGCCACTTTGCTCCAGGCAGGTATGGCAGCGTCAGCGGTACTATCGGGGCCACCGGACCTGGTGAGGGGCCAGCGTTTCCATCCTGCGCGGCAGCACCGGGCGGGTAAGTCATTGGAGCGGTCGCCCTCGGCCGCGCTATCAGCTTGCGGCTGGCACATGTCTGCGCCCCCTAGTTAAGCGTGGCCTACCTTCTCCTGAAGGCTGCAGCTCTGCAGGGCGCAGCAATGTAGAAGGACCTGTGTCCCCGGCGCTCTGACGTCAGAGCGATCACCGAAGCTCTCCACAGGACCTGCCGCCGCGTCAGCGTTGGGGTCGTGTCCGGGACTCAGCGCGCTTTCTGCAGGTACGCCCCCTTCTCTTCGCGCTGTAGCACTGCAATTTGGCGGGCAATGGCGGACAATTGGCGCCAAAAATCACAACAACAGCAATACAGTCTTTTGCACAAAAACAGTCCAATTCAGGCACACAGGACTCGCTTTTAGCGAGCTTCGCATCCTGTTCGTGATGCCAAGATTTAGATGAGTCGCACAGCCAGGGCCTGTGGGGTACTCGGCACCGAGCCCGTTCACTTCAATGGGGGATGTCACGGGTAGCACAGCTCGGTCCGTTGCCCTGGACGATCACCATAAAATGTGGGATATTTACAGGGGAATAATCAAAAAATTGATAATCTAATAAGGCTAGTAAAGCCAAAATCATATGAAAAAACAAAAATGAAATACTTTATTAATAATTTACTTAAATAAGTAGCACCAACAAATGACATACAAAATATAAATGTAGTGTTCAAAACTAAAATATTGGGCCATCTGGATGTCCCTAGTAAGTCACTAGGTTGTCACCTGCCTTGCCGCAGAGGTTGGCACCCTAGGGGGGAGCGTTGTGGCGCCCCCGCTCACCGATGGCTGACCCTAGTGGCCCTGGTGTACCCTGCGGACTTTGTGGATCCCACTGCCCAATGGCTAAGGGGACCCCTATAACTAGACAGAGACCTTCTGTGCTAGTACATCCCTATGTCCCAATAGTGTAAAAACAAAGAACACAGGTCATATATCTGTGGTGGTAGCTGTGTATCGTTTATTTATAACCTAAATTGGTGAGATTAGAGCTAGTTAGATAAATTAGCCTAGTTTCCAACTATTTTCAACAGCCTTTGTTTCCATCACATGGCTGGTAAATATATATTATACATACTGTAACCTAGGCATATATCACAAATTAATTGATGAGAAATCAATGTCCAGGTGTGACCCTGATAAAACAGTTTAATGTCTCAATGCACTTATACCAAAGCGATTTATAATCGCATGCCTTATAAGTATGTGTGGTGTAGCCTAGGCATATCAGATGTCACAATGCAGTTCACACAAAATTCTTGTCAAAGCAGTTCAGTGCCTCAATATACACACTCCCAGCCAAACGGTAATTACCGTAGTTATATATGGTGTGTTGCGTCATATGTACTTATACTAGGGCAATTGATAATCGCATAGCTTAAGCATCTATATGGTGCAGCCCAGGCAGATCAAATATCATAAACTGCATCAAAAGTACAGCGTTTGAATGCACTTGTATCAGTGTGGTTTTTGTGCCTCAATCTACTCATACCGAAGCGATAGATAGGTATAAGTACAGCATAGGCATATCCAGTGCCACAGTCTGATTAGTGGAAGTTTATCGTTCACATACAATCATATCGAAGGCAGTTAGAGTCGCAGACTGACAAAGTGCAAAAAAATGCAGCGATACTTAGCCCCTCTCCGTTTTTCAGCCACCACTAAGAATTCATAGCTTTAACGCCCCAACGCGTTTCGCCTAACCAGGCTCATCAGGAGGCCAGATGAAAAGGATTCAGATGTCCTGTGCATGGTGCAATGGCTAACCTGTGATGTGTATCTGTTCCCCATTTATACATACCGCCAAGCAAAACGTCATCAGACGCCGCCCACACCAGGTGGGTGAGTGGTTGGTGCGTGTCCACATTCGCGTCAACTGACGCTACTCACCATGTGCATCGGCGGTTCGTGTCGATCGCCGCCAGCGTCACTTCCGCCCTCACTTGGACGATCCCGCCAACGTCACTTCCGCCCTCACTAGACTAATGGAAGAGTCAGTGCGCATGTCCAATATATCATTACGCACCGCCCCTGATATCCAAGTCAAATGTCGCTGCAAAGACACTACCCAGATCTCTCACCTCAGCTCACTTTTGGTTAACCTGTGAGGGGAGGAGTGCGCATGTCAGGGAGTATCGATCGCTAGTGGGCGCATAAAAGTAAAAATCATACTGATTTACAAAATGAGTGGCTAAATGGGATGTCTCATATAGTTCAATGGGGCATGTAGTTAAGTAGCAATTAATAAATCCTAAATTTTGGAACATATGTCTTAGTGAGCTATGTTATTAGCTAATCTCACTATATCAGTTCTCAATACTGTAAAGCAGCGTGGGACAAATGGAGAATCAAGGTAAGGTAAAATATCGCATAGAGGTCTATGCGGATCTCACAAAAGTAGATCCTCTAACATGGAGGGTATGGCTTAGTTTCCTCCTTCTTCCCAAAAACGTGAATGAAGGCTACAGGAAACAGGCAAAGGAATTGTTTTCATTCAGACCCCAGGGTTCAAGAGAATTCAGTCTGAAGATCCATTCGCATTCTCTTCTCAAGATCCTGTTATCAATGTCTCCACCCCTGGAATTGATGTGTACCACTTCAATGATCATGAATAATATGTCACTCAGATTGCCACTGTGACGAGAGTTCATGTGTCGTGCTAGGGGGGTGTCTCTATTGTTACGAATGTCTCCCATGTGTTCCCCAACTCTTCTCCTGAACTCCCTTTTGGTTCTTCCCACGTAGTCCTTAGGGCATGAGCATGTGCATTTGTATACCACAGCCGTGGTTCTACAATTAGAAAAGTCTCTCAGGAAGAATCTTAATCCTGTGGAAGCACTAAAAAAGCACTTTGCCGGTGACATCCATTTACATAGTGTGCAATTTCCACATTTGATAAAACATATTGGTCTCCTATCTAACCAAGTGCCCTCTCTCGCTGGTCTTTTATACTGGCTATGCACCAGCAGGTCTCTAATAGACCTCCCCTTCCTGAAAGTAATATTGGGTCGTAGTCCCTTCGCTTTGGTATAAGTGCATTGAGACATTAAACTTTTATCAGGGTCACACCTGGACATTGATTTCTCATCAATTAATTTGTGATATATGCCTAGGTTACAGTATGTATATATATATATTTACCAGCCATGTGATGGAAACAAAGGCTGTTGAAAATAGTTGGAAACTAGGCTAATTTATCTAACTAGCTCTAATCTCACCAATTTAGGTTATAAATAAACGATACACAGCTACCACCACAGATATATGACCTGTGTTCTTTGTTTTTACACTATTGGGGCATAGGGATGTACTAGCACAGAAGGTCTCTGTCTAGTTATAGGGGTCCCCTTAGCCATTGGGCAGTGGGATCCACAAAGTCCGCAGGGTACACCAGGGCCACTAGGGTCAGCCATCGGTGAGCGGGGGCGCCACAACGCTCCCCCCTAGGGTGCCAACCTCCGCAGCAAGGCAGGTGACAACCTAGTGACTTACTAGGGACATCCAGATGGGCCCAATATTTTAGTTTTGAACACTACATTTATATTTTGTATGTCATTTGTTGGTGCTACTTATTTAAGTAAATTATTAATAAAGTATTTCATTTTTGTTTTTTTCATATGATATTTACAGGGGATTAAAGGATATATACAGTTTATTCGTGACGCCACCTGTGGTACCTGGTCAAGGTGACCAGCGCTGCAGGGTAGATCCTCTGAGGGGTTGTTACTGGGCAGCAAGGTGTTAAGTCTTCCACAGGCAAGACTGGGTCCCTCAGGGTATATGGCGGTGTAGGGGTGCAGGATCAATAAGGCAGACACACACAAGAAAGTCTCTTTCTGTACCTTTACTGATGGTAGATGCAGGCACGTCCCGGGAAGCTGTCAGGGTGGAGGATGCACTTCCAGTAATCCCACTCAGTAGGTGTAGGCCCTCCGTACTCCTGTATGTGTGAGTTTCTGACCTGAATAGAACGAAGTCTAACTCTGTCTTCAGTTATACGCCCGGCTGTCTTTGTGGTGAGGCCTTCTCTGAGATAGAACAGTGTCTCTGTATGCAGGGCCCTGCTAGACTCCGTCTTCCTGACCCCGGTTACGTATCAGCTCTGATGGGCCCCTGCGACTTGAAGTCCCACAGGGTCTCCGGTATCTCCTACTAGTCGTGTAGATGCTAGCAAGCTCGGACCCGGTGTCCGGTGGTGCAGAGTAGAGGTAAGTGATCAATGCTGTTTCAACCTCTGTCACTCTCTTTTCCTTCCACTCGCCTTTCGTCCTACTTCGACCTTCAGCATAAGCACACTCTAGCAGTAGATGGCAGGTTTTCCTTTCTCTTCACCGCTCTCAAAGCGTAGGCACGCTTACTCACTGAAAATACCTCAGTTGACTCAGTTCTGACCAGACTTAAGTGGCTATCTCCCTCCACTCTTACTGGACTCCACAAAGTAAACTAAGTACAAACTGTAGTCTTCAGTCTTTCTGTAACTCTCTCTCTCTCAGCTTGTCTCTCACTGATCTGAGGTGACTAGACGTTCTCTGGTGTTCTGACGTGACTGGAGATCTGATCTAGTCTCTGGTAACTAGACGTTCTGAGGTAACTCACGTGTCTACACTGCCTTTATAAACTGCGAAAGGGCTCCCTCTGGTGCATATAGGTCACTGTGGGTTTACCTTCTGTTGCATCCTCCTGGGAACATGTGGCTCCAGACACAGCTGGGCTACACACATGCGCCGCCCCCAGCATCACTATTGGTTCAGCCAGCACCATGTGACTTTGTCACATGTTCTTAAAAGATCCTTTCACACACTATGGTGATACTCCCTTTGAGGAAACGGTGCCTTGTGCACGCGAAACGCGAAACACGTGGCGGGGTGTTCTATACCTGGCTCAGGGTTGTTGGTGGTGCCCCATACATTTTGGTGAGTTCTTTGCTATATGCGGTCCGTCATTGAATCTGTCACTGTTTGTGTATGCCACTATTTGCATCATGTACCGCTGCTTGGAGCTACCACATTTCCATGAAGCGGTCAGGCACTGGCCTTGCTATTATATTTCCTACTTTTGGGCTTCTTAATGCATAAATGGTCAACTCCACCCCTCTGTGCTCTTATCTGGACCATCCTGACATAATCTGGTGATGTTTTTCTACTGTATATTTTATACATTGAATTGTTTAATAAAGTGATTATTTATTCTATCCACCTGATTGCTCTTTTTCCTCCTTATTCACATTCCCCATATACAGAGCAGTGATTACAGGCAGCTCCGCACATCAGCACTGACTGCACAGTACCTGCTGTACACAGCTACTCCCCATATACAGAGCAGTGATTACAGGCAGCTCGCACATCAGCACTGACTGCACAGTACCCTGCTGTACACAGCTACTCTCCATATACAGATCAGATTACAGGCAGCTCCGCACATCAGCACTGACTGAACAGTATCCTGCTGTACACAGCTACTCCCCATATACAGAGCAGTGATTACAGCAGCTCCCACTCAGCACTGACTGCACAGTACCTGCTGTACACAGCTACTCCCCATATACAGAGCAGTGATTACAGCAGGCTCCGCATACGCACTGTTGCACAGTACCTGCTGTACACAGTATCCCCATATACAGAGCAGTGATACAGGCAGCCGCACACACAGCCTGATCACAGTACCCTGTGTCACAGTACTCCCATATACAGAGCAGTGATACAGGCAGCTCCGCAATAGCACTGCTGCACAGTACCCTGCTGACACAGTATCCCCATATCAGAGAGTGATTAGGGCTCCGCACATCACACTGACTGCACAGTACCTGCTGACACAGCTACTCCTTATACAGCATGTACAGGCAGCTCCACATTCCATGAGCTCAGCACTGGCTTCATATATCCTATTTTGGCTTTAAGCATTGCAATCACCTGTGCCTATACCTCCTGAAAAGCTACTTTTTTAACAATGATTATAAGTGAATCACACCTGATTGCCTTTCCTCCTTACACATCCCCATATACAGAGCAGTGATTACAGGCAGCTCCGCACATCAGCACTGCTGCACAGTACCTGCTGTACACAGCTACTCCCCATATACAGAGCAGTGATTACAGGCAGTCCGCACATCGCACTGCTGCACAGTACCCTGCTGTACACAGCTACTCCATATACAGACAGTGATTACAGGCAGCTCCGCACATCAGCACTGACTGACAGTACCTGCTGTACACAGCTACTCCCCATATACAGAGCAGTGATTACAGGCAGCTCACATCAGCACTGACTGCACAGTACCCTGCTGTACACAGCTACTCCCCATATACAGAGCAGTGATTACAGGCAGCTCCACATCAGCACTGTCTGCACAGTACCGCTGTACACGTACTCCCATATACAGAGCAGTGATTACAGGCGCTCCCACATCAGCACTGCTGCACAGTACCCTGCTGTACACGCTACTCCCCATATACAGAGCAGTGATTACAGGCAGCTCGCACATCAGCATGACTGCACAGTACCCTGCTGTACACAGCTACTCCCATATACAGAGCAGTGATTACAGGCAGCTCCGCACATCACACTGACTGCACAGTACCCTGCTGTACACAGCTACTCCATATACAGAGCAGTGATTACAGGCAGCTCGCACATCAGCACTGCTGCACAGTACCTGCTGTACACAGCTACTCCCTATACAGAGCATGATTACAGGCAGCTCCACATCAGCACTGACTGCACAGTACCCTGCTGTACCAGCTACTCCCATATACGAGCATGATTAAGGCAGCTCCGCACATCAGCACTGTCTGCACAGTACCTGCTGTACACAGCTACTCCCCATTACAGAGCAGTGATTACAGGCAGCTCCCACATCAGCACTGTCTGCACAGTACCCTGCTGTACACAGCTACTCCCATATACAGAGCAGTGATTACAGGCAGCTCCGCACATCAGCACTGTCTGCACAGTACCCTGCTGTACACAGCTACTCCCCATATACAGAGCAGTGATTACAGGCAGCTCCCACATCAGCACTGACTGCACAGTACCCTGCTGTACACAGCTACTCCCCATATACAGAGCAGTGATTACAGGCAGCTCCGCACATCAGCACTGACTGCACAGTACCCTGCTGTACACAGCTACTCCCATATACAGAGCAGTGATTACAGGCAGCTCCGCACATCAGCACTGTCTGCACAGTACCCTGCTGTACACAGCTCTCCCCATATACAGAGCAGTGATTACAGGCAGCTCCGCACATCAGCACTGCTGCACAGTACCCTGCTGTACACAGCTACTCCCCATATACAGAGCAGTGATTTACAGGCAGCTCCACATCAGCACTGACTGCACAGTACCCTGCTGTACACACTACTCCATATACAGAGCAGTGATTACAGGCAGCTCCGCACATCAGCCTGACTGCACAGTATCCTGCTGTACAGCTACTCCCAATACAGAGCAGTGATTACAGGCAGCTCCGCACATCAGCCTGTACTGCACAGTACCTGCTGTACACAGCTACTCCCTATACAGAGCAATGATTACAGGCAGCTCCACATCAGCACTGACTGCACAGTACCCTGCTGTACACAGCTACTCCCCATATACAGAGCAGTGATTAGGCAGCTCCGCACATCAGCACTGTCTGCACAGTATCCTGCTGTACACAGCTACTCCCAATATACAGAGCAGTGATTACAGGCAGCTCCACCATCAGCACTGTCTGCACAGTACCCTGCTGTACACAGCTACTCCCCATATACAGAGCAGTGATTACAGGCAGCTCCGCACATCAGCACTGATCTGCACGTACCCTGCTGTCACAGCTACTCCCATATACAGAGCAGTGATTACAGGCAGCTCCCACATCAGCACTGTCTGCACAGTATCCTGCTGTACACAGCTACTCCCCATATACAGAGCAGTGATTACAGGCAGCTCCGCACATCAGCACTGTCTGCACAGTACCCTGCTGTACACAGCTACTCCCATATACAGGCAGTGATTCGGCAGCTCCGCACATCAGCACTGTCTGCACAGTACCCTGCTGTACACAGCTTCTCCCCATAACAGAGCAGTGCATTACAGGCAGTCCGCACATCAGCACTGTCTGCCACGTACCTGCTGTACACAGCTACTCCCATATACAGAGCAGTGATTACAGGCAGCTCCCACACGCACTGTCTGCACAGTACCCTGCTGTACACATCTACTCTCCATATACAGAGCAGTGATTACAGGCAGCTCCGCACATCAGCGCTGACTGCCAGTATCCTGCTGTACACTGCTTACCTCTCCATATACAGAGCAGTGATTACAGGCAGCTCCGCACATCAGCGCTGACTGCACAGTACCTGCTGTACACTGTACTCCCCATTACAGAGCAGTGATTACAGGCAGCTTCGCACATCAGCACTGACTTGCACGTACCTGCTGCTACCACAGCTACTCCCCATATACAGAGCAGTGATTACAGGCAGCTCCGCATATCAGCACTGTCTGCACAGTACCCTGCTGTACACAGCTACTCTCCATATACAGAGCAGTGATTACAGGCAGCTCCACATATCAGCACTGTCTGCACAGTACCCTGCTGTACACAGCTACTCCCCATATACAGAGCAGTGATTACAGGCAGCTCCGCACATCAGCACTGACTGCACAGTACCCTGCTGTACACAGCTACTCTCCATATACAGAGCAGTGATTACAGGCAGCTCCACATATCAGCACTGTCTGCACAGTACCCTGCTGTACACAGCTACTCCCCATATACAGAGCAGTGATTACAGGCAGCTCCGCACATCAGCACTGTCTGCACAGTACCCTGCTGTACACAGCTACTCCCCATATACAGAGCAGTGATTACAGGCAGCTCCACACATCAGCACTGACTGCACAGTACCCTGCTGTACACAGCTACTCTCCATATACAGAGCAGTGATTACAGGCAGCTCCGCACATCAGCACTGACTGCACAGTACCCTGCTGTACACAGCTACTCCCTATATACAGAGCAGTGATTACAGGCAGCTCCACACATCAGCACTGACTGCACAGTACCCTGCTGTACACAGCTACTCTCCATATACAGAGCAGTGATTACAGGCAGCTCCGCACATCAGCACTGACTGCACAGTACCCTGCTGTACACAGCTACTCCCTATATACAGAGCAGTGATTACAGGCAGCTCCGCACATCAGCACTGTCTGCACAGTACCCTGCTGTACACAGCTACTCCCCATATACAGAGCAGTGATTACAGGCAGCTCCGCACATCAGCACTGTCTGCACAGTACCCTGCTGTACACAGCTACTCCCCATATACAGAGCAGTGATTACAGGCAGCTCCGCACATCAGCACTGTCTGCACATGACGTAAGGGGTACCCGTGATTCGTGTGAGCCTTTATAACCAAAAACCCAACTTCCCCTACACCTTGTTCACAGATTAACTTTTCCCCATAAATCTTCTTTTTTAAAAGAAAACACAAGACCCCAACTGGATTTAATGGCCACAGCAGCCTTTTATTAAACATAGCTTACAAACAAAATAATTTTTTAAACAATATCCTCCCGGGAGGGGTGGTCCTCGAAGCCCCGAAATATATCCACTGCAAATGTGTTTTGACCCACGCACCACAATTGTGGGTTACCAGGGCAATGGGGTACCCAGAGCCGAGCCCATGGAAGTCTATGGGGTTGTCACAGGTAGCGGTGGCTCGGTCTGTGGCCCTGGCGGTCAGGCGTATGTTGGGGGGTATATTTACAGGGGATAGGTATATATACAGTTCGTGACGCCACCTGTAGTTCTCTGATCACTAAGACCAGCGCTGCTGTAGATCTCTGAGGGGATGATGTGGCAGCTAGATGTCGGGTCCCCTACAGGTGGGACTCTTCCCTCAGGTTGATAGTTATTGTGGGGTTGTGCAGGGATGCAATCAAATAACTCAGTCTCACACATAGAAGCTTCTTTCCATACCTTTTACTTCAAGTTGTTCAGGCAGGTCCCAGGAGGCTGTTCGGGGTGGATGAATGCACGTAGCGGTAACAGTTGAGCAGGTTACAGGCCTCCTTCTCTTTCCTAATGATGAGTGAGTCCAAGCTTGCCTGTAGCTAAGTTAACTCTCTAGTTTTCAGCTTTTCCCACTAGCTGTACTGCCCGGCCGGTTTTGTGATAGAGCCTTATAAGTGGTGAACTAAGTACTTTCTTTTGCCGCGCGCCGGACTCAGAAGCCTTGTTCTCCTGACTCGGTTACGTACTGGCACTCTATGGGCGGCTTTCTGCAACCTAAGGTCCAGTAAGACTCTGGCTTTTCTATCACTATGCCTGGAGCTATAGTGACGCTTCGGTCCCCAGTGACCGGTGACAATGTGCAGGATAATCCGATCCTTAGGGCACTTCTGAATCCTTCCACTATGCCCTTCGCCCTGCTTCTGCTTTCAATGTAGCACTGAAGCGTGAAGATAGAAAGTCAGTTTTCTTCCTTGGTCTCACTGAGTAACTCTCAGTTTCCTCAAAGTTCAGACTGAGTTAAAGGTAACTCTGACTAGACTCGGGATGATAACTAGTCATCCGTTACTAGACTCCACTTCGTTGAATTGGCAGGAACTAATCTTCTGCTCACCCAGAGCTCTGACAGGAATCCTCACTGTCTGAGAAGAACTAGCCCCGACTGCTCTGTACGATGACAGGAAGCTAGACTGACTCTCTACTGTGCTACACGTCACTCCCCTATACACCCCTGTGGGTGTGTCTGAAATGTAAGTGAGTGTCAAGCTTTAACTGTTACCTTACTGTGCATTCTCCAGATCCTGTGTGCCTTACATACCAGGGCTACACATTCCCCCTTGGTAAAATACAGCACTCCCGGGCTGTGAAATATAAGAAGAAAGACATTTTGTTTTTCATTTAAACAAGTAACATTTTAAACTCTTCCCATCCGGGAGGTACGAATTTCTTGAACGTTGCATTATAACATTAGACATAGAAAAATACAAAATACTAAATAAACATTTTCATATAAATAGATGACAATATTCTTGTGAAGGACCCGCACCAAACCTTCAACGTGGGTCCTGGGTGGGCTGCAGGACATCTGAATGCAGACCTCACTCAGTGCCTCACCATACGGGTTTTATGTTCAGAGGTAGGTGTGCTGGTAGAGAATGCACAAAGTGCAACTATATACAAGATCAGTTCTTGGGCTGGCTCAGTCCTCAGCCTCAGAGTCCATCATGAAACATTTTCAAGTAATTTACATATCATAACAATACTTTATACAATTATCCATACTTAGTAAACTAGTTTGCTAGGACTACTGTTGATAACGAATAGGTATTTTCCCTTTCGTTGTACGTTCTGATCTACGTGGAGTAGCTTCAGGTATATTAATCTCTAACCCAACTGTTCTACGTAACGGCAAACTATAGAACTGTCTCAATCTTTCTATTGACCTGGCAAGCGTACTGATGGCTGGGCGGTGTGAGTCAGCTTCACCAGGGGTTCCCATAGCATGGGGCGCTGCTTCCGATGATTCTTCCTCTTGAGGTTCCGCAGGTTGGGGTGCTGCTGGAGTAGGTAACTCCTGAACTGGCTCAACTGGCACCATGGGCACAACTGGAGGTAGAACTTCCTCTTGTGGCTGATAAAATTGCAACACCGGAATTATTACAGCATCTCCCAGTCTCGGCCAATCTGCAGGGAAATCTCCCAGATCCGTGTGTATGACCTCTTCTTTTCTTTCTTCTTGATTGATGACAGAGTTCTCTTCACGAAACTTTAAGGGTTCTGGGCACAATTTCAAATGGTCTCTGGACACAGTGGATATTGTTCTTCCTCCGTCCTTACTGATGATACAAACTTTTCTATTGTCATATTTGGAATCTTGTACAACGTAGGGTTCTTGCTCCCACTGGTTATCCAATTTGTGCATTTTCCTTTTCCTTTTCAATACCACTTCTCCAGGCATCAAAGGCTTGGCAGGAGCATTCCTGTTGTAAATATCTTCCTGTTTTTCCCGTACCTTGTTGAGACTTTCTTCTACACAGACTTGCACTCTTCTGTATTGCTCTTGCCGATTGATGTCCCAGTTTTCAATGGCGTCATCTGCCTCTGGTTCTACCACTCCAAGTTCTAAATCCATTGGTAGTCTTCCGGGCCTTGCTCTCATAAGATAGGCTGGAGTGTAGTTAGTGGAACTTACAGGTATATGGTTATACAAGTCAACCAAATCAGGTAGTAAGTCCAGCCATCGATTTCTGTCTTCCAACGGTATGGATTTCAACAAATCAAGGACAATGTGGTTCATTTTCTCGCAAAGACCGTTGGTTTGAGGATGGTATGGTGTTGTTCTAATTTTCTTACACCCATACATGTGACAGAATTCCTTGAATAGATCAGCTTCGAAAGCAGGTCCTTGATCGGTTAATACTTGCTCCGGATACCCATGCGGTCTGCAGAAGCTTGCTTGAAAGGTTTTTGCTGCCGTCACTGCTGTCTGATCCTTAACTGGTACAACCACCAGAAATCTAGAGTAATGGTCCACCATGGTCAAGGCGTATGAGTATCCAGATCTACTTGGCGACAGTTTGACGTGGTCCAGGGCCACAATCTCCAAGGGACGAGTCGTCCGGATAGGCTGCAGGGGTGCCCTCTGACTACCGTAGTCCTTTCTTCTGAGACCACAGGGTCCACAGTTCCGACACCACCTCTCGATGGAGCTGCGCATCCCTACCCAGTAGAACCGGCACCTCAACAGGGTCTCCAGCTTTCTCCAGCCAAAATGTCCTGCTTGATCATGGTATGCTTCCAACACCATTTGGACGTCTGCCTTGGGGACCACTATTTGCCAGACCATCTCGTGGGTCCTGGGGTTGACGTATCTCCTGCACAACTTCTCACGGTATAGGAATAACCTGCTTCTCTCGTTCCACAGGAGCTTTGCTGACATAGGTGCATCTTTTTCCAAGGAGGAACTTTCCTGTCTTAACAACTCCTTGATACGGCTGACCACTGGATCGCTGTCCTGAGTCTCTTTCCAGCTGTGATGGGGTAAAGGATTTAACGTTGCACCATACTGCTTTCTGTAGACTCGATGCTCGTGGACTACCCCATTTCGATGGAACGCAGGTAGCTCAATTTCTTCCAGGTCGTCCGATTCTTCCTCCATGTCAGAGTCATGCGGCATTCGGGACAATGCGTCAGCATTAGCATTCTTTCGGCCTGCCCGGTACTTGATAGTAAACTGGTAATTGGACAACCGAGCCATCCAACGCTGCTCCATGGCGCCCAGCTTGGCCGTTTCCAGGTGCGTTAGCGGGTTGTTGTCTGTGTACGCCGTGAACTTGTTGGAGGCCAGATAGTGCTTAAATCTTTCAGTAATGGCCCAGACCAGCGCCAGAAACTCCAGCTTGAAGCTGCTATAATTTTCCGGATTCCTCTCAGTTGGCCTGAGTTTTCTGCTGGCATAAGCGATGACTTTTTCTTGGCCATTCTGCTTCTGACTGAGAACTGCTCCTAAACCTTCATTACTAGCATCGGTGTACAGCAGGAACGGTTGGCTGTAATCAGGATACGTCAAGATCTCATCACCTGTAAGGATCTCTTTCATCTTTTGGAATGCTTCAGCCTGTTCCTTACCCCAATTGAAGGGAGGATTTCTGCTCTTTAGGGATTGGCCTACTAGGAGGTCCTGTAGAGGCGCTGCCTTCTTCGTGTAATCTTTCACGAACCTTCTGTAGTAACCCGTTAGTCCCAGGAACTGTCGCACTTCCTTGAGGTTCTTCGGCTCCGGCCATTTCTGGATGGCAGTGACTTTCTCTGGGTCCGGCGCTACTCCTTCCGAACTGACGATGTGCCCCAAATATTGTACCTTCTGTTTGAGTAGATGGCATTTTGAGGGTTTCAACTTCATCCCGTACCTGGACAGGGACTCAAATACTTCTGCCAGGTGCTTCAGATGGTCCTCATATGTCTTGGAGTACACGATGACGTCGTCTAAGTATAGCAGCACGGTTTCAAAATTGAGATGTCCCAGGCAGTTCTCCATCACTCTCTGAAATGTTCCTGGGGCACTGCTGAGCCCAAACGGCATTCTGTCGAACTCACAGAGCCCCATTGGGGTGGTGAAAGCCGTTTTCTCACGATCCTCCTCAGCCACAGCCACTTGCCAGTATCCACTAGTCAGATCAAGGGTAGAAAAGTAGTTAGCCGTTTTCAGAGCAGCTAATGACTCCTCTATACGTGGTAACGGGTATGCATCCTTGTGTGTTATGCGGTTCACCTGCCTGTAATCCACACACATTCTCAAGCTACCATCTTTCTTTCTAACCAGGACTAGAGGTGCTGCCCAGGGACTACAACTATCCCTGATTACTCCGGCTTCTTTCATATCTCGCAACATTTCCTTAGCCTTCTGATAATGGGCTGGGGGTATAGGCCTATACCGCTCTTTGATGGGAGGATGACTGCCTGTAGGGATATGATGTTGTACTCCCTTAATTATCCCAAAATCAAGTGGATTCTTGCTAAATACTTGGGCGTACTCTTGCACCACCCGTAATACCCCTTGCTTCTGGTGAGCGGGGTGGTGTCCGTCCCAACATGGAGTTGCTGACACCATTCCGCCACCTGGGTTGCCGGGTCATTGTCCTCCGCTATTTGGCGGGAGTCTAAGGACTCAGCCGGGAGAATAGAATTATTGTCAACAGCATGTAGTTTAGCAATGGTTGCATAACGGGTAAGTTTACCTCATCATCTCCCCAGTTGAGAAGCCGTACCGGTACTCTTCCATTCACCACTTCCACTACTCCCCTAGCAGTCATAAGTGTAGGTCTATGTTCTGAATGGTGGGGTTCTACTACAGCTTGGTAATTCTGTCCTCTCAGACCTATGGCTGCCCTGCACCAGATTATCATTTCACTCATTGGGGGTATCACAATGGGATTCGAGTCAGTGACCCGTACATTACCAATTTCGCCGTCTGTAAGCTTCGCTTGCTGCTGACACACCAGGGCCCGGATCTCTCTTTGGATTACTCCTTTCTGCCTTGGTCGGGCAATCTCAGCGAGCTGTTGGAGTAAGAACACAACTTCTCCCAAACAATTACTGATAATGTTAGTACCCAAAATTATATTTAAACCGTTCTCCTCATTTACAGTCTTTACTACCAGAAGCCCCTGGTCTTTCAACTCCTCTCTGCCCACTTTCACATCTACACATTTTGTCCCGAGTACTTCTACAGGAAGACCATTAGAAGCATACACGGTAAAGTCAGGGCTCGGGGGTTTAAGACTGTCCATTGACCAGAACTTAGTATAAAGGGCATCAGGTATTAGGGCCACCTGAGACCCAGTGTCTAACAATGCCGGAACAGCAATACCATCTAGAATGATAGACAGGTAGGGTCGCCCACCCACATACCTGCGGTTCCAGTCTAGGGGGCCTGACGGGTCTCCTCCTGGGTGTTGGCCCTCAGACCCAGGTTCTGCCCGTTTAAAGGACACTGTGGAGACATATGACCTTTCCGGTTGCATCGGTAACAGGTGATCTCCCGACGAGGAGGGTGTTGATCAGAGGTCGCTCCTGGGGGTGGCGTTGTCCTCCTCCGGGGGGGCGACGTCTTCCTTCTTCTCCGGTTCATCCACGGAACGTCTTCTGGGCAGTCCGCTAATAAGATCTTCCCTTCTTCCTCTTTCCGCAGCTGCAGGGCACTCATCACAGCAGCCAGATTTTTAGTCAGCTGGCGCACCTCTGAGCGCAGACAGTCCAATTCACTAGGGGTGTCACCTGCGTTTTGGTTTCGGCCACTAGCGAGGAAAAGGGGGTTGCCGCCGGCTCCAGAGTGACTTCACCCTGACGATGTTGGGTTGCCACCTCAGGTTTGCCCAGGGCCGCAGCCCTTTTATTGCCATGTCCTTTAGGGCATCAAAGGTAGCATCAGGGTGATCTAAAGACCACCAATTCACAGTTCTGCGTTCCGCTTGGGACCTCAGTCCCTGCACAAATTGTTCTTTCAGCATCTTATTTTCATCAATGACACTTATGGTATTAACCTGCTTGAGGGCTCTCAGGGCCCCTTGTAGTCGGCAGGCATAGTCCCTTATGCTGTCACTTGGTTGCTGTGAACAGTTATAGAATGCCATCCGGAGATCTGTTTCGGTGCGATCTTCAAAAATGGCCTGTAACTTTAAGAGGATTGCAGGCACCAACTCCTGGTCCGTGGTAGCCCAAGTCTCCACTTCTCTCTCAGCAGCGCCAGTTAGCTGCCCTATTAATACTGCAGCTTTTTGCCTCTCAGACATAGAGTACATTTCCAGGACACTGCATATCTTCCGTTTGAATCCTGCTAAAGTGCCTGGCTCGCCGCTGTACTGGGGAAGCCATTTCGCCCCACGCATATATGGAAGCGTTAGTGGCATGAGCGGGACCACCGGACTGAGTGCTGGGCCTGCGCCCCCATCTGGCGCTACAACGCCACGCGGTGCGGAGTCGGGTCCTCCGGCTGGGGCCGCACTGTCGGCCGGTTGTTGCAACATATTAGCGCCCCCTTGGTTAAACGGAGCCTACCGGTTTCAGAAGCTGCTATTTCCCAGGCACAGCAGTAGGAACAGGACCTTCGTCGCAGGCGCTCTGATGTCAGAGCGTCCACTTCCTGTCGCAGGACCTGCCGCTGAGTCAGAGCCGGGGGCGTGTCCAAGACTTTGCGCGCTCCTTCAGGTACGCCCACCTTCTTCTCCAGCGCCTCAGGGCGCGAATATGGCGGCAAATATGGCGGTATTTGGCGCCAAACAATAGCAACAGTCTTTTTCACCAAAACACTCCACAGGCACACAGGGCTCGCAATTCTGCAAGTTTCGGATCCTGTTCGTGACGCCAAGTTGTTTTGACCCACGCACCACAATTGTGGGTTACCAGGGCAATGGGGTACCCAGAGCCGAGCCCATGGAAGTCTATGGGGTTGTCACAGGTAGCGGTGGCTCCGTCTGTGGCCCTGGCGGTCAGGCGTATGTTGGGGGGTATATTTACAGGGGATAGGTATATATACAGTTCGTGACGCCACCTGTAGTTCTCTGATCACTAAGACCAGCGCTGCTGTAGATCTCTGAGGGGATGATGTGGCAGCTAGATGTCGGGTCCCCTACAGGTGGGACTCTTCCCTCAGGTTGATAGTTATTGTGGGGTTGTGCAGGGATGCAATCAAATAACTCAGTCTCACACATAGAAGCTTCTTTCCATACCTTTTACTTCAAGTTGTTCAGGCAGGTCCCAGGGAGGCTGTTCGGGGTGGATGAATGCACGTAGCGGTAACAGTTGAGCAGGTTACAGGCCTCCTTCTCTTTCCTAATGATGAGTGAGTCCAAGCTTGCCTGTAGCTAAGTTAACTCTCTAGTTTTCAGCTTTTCCCACTAGCTGTACTGCCCGGCCGGTTTTGTGATAGAGCCTTATAAGTGGTGAACTAAGTACTTTCTTTTGCCGCGCGCCGGACTCAGAAGCCTTGTTCTCCTGACTCGGTTACGTACTGGCACTCTATGGGCGGCTTTCTGCAACCTAAGGTCCAGTAAGACTCTGGCTTTTCTATCACTATGCCTGGAGCTATAGTGACGCTTCGGTCCCCAGTGACCGGTGACAATGTGCAGGATAATCCGATCCTTAGGGCACTTCTGAATCCTTCCCACTATGCCCTTCGCCCTGCTTCTGCTTTCAATGTAGCACTGAAGCGTGAAGATAGAAAGTCAGTTTTCTTCCTTGGTCTCACTGAGTAACTCTCAGTTTCCTCAAAGTTCAGACTGAGTAAAAGGTAACTCTGACTAGACTCGGGATGATAACTAGTCATCCGTTACTAGACTCCACTTCGTTGAATTGGCAGGAACTAATCTTCTGCTCACCCAGAGCTCTGACAGGAATCCTCACTGTCTGAGAAGAACTAGCCCCGACTGCTCTGTACGATGACAGGAAGCTAGACTGACTCTCTACTGTGCTACACGTCACTCCCCTATACACCCCTGTGGGTGTGTCTGAAATGTAAGTGAGTGTCAAGCTTTAACTGTTACCTTACTGTGCATTCTCCAGATCCTGTGTGCCTTACATACCAGGGCTACACAAATGCGCAACGTCCACCTTGGCCTCCAGGATAGGTTTTACCCCCAGCCGCTCTGCACCAGCTCGGAGGCCAATAGTAACCAATCCCGGCCAAATGAAACCTCTTAACAAGCCCCTTAATTTTTTCAAAACCGCGGGAATAATTGTCCCAGCCACTTGAAATCACACAGGGGGAGTCCAGGACCCCTTGAGATCCCCCCCCTCCAATCCACCATTCCCCAATTCCACCAACTTCGAGGACCTCCCCCCACGCCCCACTGCCGTGACAAATATGCATTACTGGAATAGAATTTTGAGTCCTATTACTAAAACTATAAAAGGGAGGGTGGGTGGGAGCTTCTTTTCAGTTGAAGGGATCCACGTGTAATGGCTGCCGTTATAATATGGCTGATCCCTTTGACTGTTAACCCTATGCTCCTCCCCTGACCGCTCCTACCTGCAAGCACTAACCTCCCCTTAATACCACCCATGTCTCTATGTTAACCCCTAATGCTGCCTGGGACCTAAGGGCTCCCTATACTCCCACGTTACCCCGTCATGGCGGCCTCCCTCGATGGCCAGGGGCCCCGACGGCCTCTCTTGACGTAAGGGGTACCCGTGATTCGTGTGAGCCTTTATAACCAAAAACCCAACTTCCCCTACACCTTGTTCACAGATTAACTTTTCCCCCATAAATCTTCTTTTTTAAAAGAAAACACAAGACCCCAACTGGATTTAATGGCCACAGCACCTTTTATTAAACCTAGCTTACAAACAAATAATTTTTTAAACAATATCCTCCCGAGGGGTGGTCCTCGAAGCCCCGAAATATCCACTGTAAATGCGCAACGTCCACCTTGGCCTCCAGGATAGGTTTTACCCCCAGCCGCTCTGCACCAGCTCGGAGGCCAATAGTAACCAATCCCGGCCAAATGAAACCTCTTAACAAGCCCCTTAATTTTTCAAAACCGCGGAATAATTGTCCCAGCCTCTTGAAATCACACAGGGGGAGTCCAGGACCCCTTGAGATCCCCCCCCCTCCAATCCACCATTCCCCAATTCCACCAACTTCGAGGACCTCCCCCCACGCCACTCACATAAATGTTCTGACTCCCTTAAACATTTATGTCCCTCCAAACTCTCAGACCTGTTTCAATCCCTTCCTGGATGGCCAGGCACCACATATCGGTGCCGACAGCATTGAGATGAACCCCATCAGTTCTCCAAAATTCCCCCATTCCCGACTCCAGCTCCCTATGGCGCACCACAACCGCACCATTTCTCGCCATAAAACGAGACACGGCCCTATTTACCTTAATTCGGGCTCTATTAACCCCTTCAACAGAGCGAGCCCCCCGCCAGACCTCCCTGGGAATAATATCTGACCACACTGCTAAAAGCTTGGGAAACATCGCCCAAAGCCTCAGGAAATCGAACTTGATGTCCCTGATCAATTCCCTGCAGGCCCTTTTGGCCAAATCGTTCCCACCTAGATGTAAAACCATCACATCAGGAGCCCTGTCCAAACGCACAAAACGGTGAAATTCTGGTAAAAATTGACTCCAGACCATCCCGCGTTTACCGATCCAACGCAGAATCGCCGACTCCCGCGGGATGCCCAGCTGACGCCCGTCCGGACGAACCGCTGCCCGTATCGCGGCCCAAAACACGAAAGAGTGTCCCATTATCCAAATAAGCCGCTGACCGCCATCTGAAACAAAACAACAAAACAATCTTTTAAGCCAGGGTTCCAAAATAAACAGACCACATTCTTAAATTAAATTCGGGCGGATATATGACCTAAACCTTGTTGATTCCCACCACCCAATCCTTTTCACTACCTCCTCTCCTAAACCCCTCCTGGCCGCCTCTGTGGCAGCTCCGATCCTAAAAGAGTGTCCACTATAGTCCTTTGCCGAAATGCCCCCTAACTCCAGACAACGCCTAAATACCGCCAAGAACTGGAAACGTGATAAAAAGGAACCGTCCTCATGTGACAAAAATGGGTTATGCAACGCACCCCCCCGCCTCATAAATTCACTTACGCAAATCACCGGGCACACAGGTGACCCTGTAACCCCAAATAGCACCACTCTACAACCCTTTCCTTCCACATCTGTTTTGGATGACCCGAATAAACACCACCACTCTATCACTATAAACATCCAAATCTTCCCTCAGCAAACCCCTTTCTTTAACTTGGATGGGCTAACCAGCTCCCCCAAACGAAATGCCCCAAAGAAAGCCAATGCAAAAGCTGCCTTAAATAGATCTATCTCCCAATGTGACGAACATACTACTGGCAATTGATTCCCCAGAACTAATAACACTTCATATGAAACTGGGCGTCTCATATCCAACGCTCTCCAACCCTTCCTCCAGCCCTTCACTGCTTGAAGCACTAAAAAGGACTTTGTCACATGACTGAGACCTCTAACCTTGAAACCAAAAGCAAGACCCGCTAACAACTTGTTCAGTTTCGACACTGACCAACCCGATTCCCTACAATGTCCAACCAGCAACAACAATCTGCTCTCATCCTCCATCCCTTCTCCCAACGAAACCCTCCAACCTTCCCAAATACTCCAGGCCTGCCCGTACTGCCTCCATGACCTGCTTGACAAGGACTTCGAAAACAAATGCCCTACTGCACGCAAGGAAGATTCCACAACTCCATTGGACACTCCATGCCTGAAGAATCCGCCTTGAGGTGCCAGCTCCCGGAAACGTTCCCACTGTAAATTGGAAAGAGCATCAATGACAGGATTAAACACCACTGATCTGACCTCTGCCACAACCCATAGGTTAAGATTTAATCCCAACATGACCAAACGTTGTAACATTTTCATAACCGCAGGGGATGCCGATGACAATGAATTCACCGCAGTTACCACTCCTTCCAGCACGCAAGGAAAGCGAATTTTCCTATTTTTTACCCTCCCACCCCACAAGGACAGTGCCACTACAATAGGAAACAGATGAGTCAAAACCCGGTTTGATAGCAGGTCCTGTTCTTTCCAAGAAGAAGGCCAATCCACCACTAACCAACTACCATGGAAAAACAAGCAAAAACCACGACCTTCCATCGTCGTCCAGTATAATCCCAAAGTATCCGCGTTCACTACTGGCTGGATCCAGATAGATTTTCCATTGTAGATTTCCAAAAAATTTGCCCAAACCGCCAAATCTTCACGCAATTCTTTCTTCAACCTAATAAAATGTACTGGGGATCTCACTCCCACTGTTGCCAGTGACAACCTTCGACAAAAAGCCCTGCCCATAGGCATAATTCTGTATGCAAAATTTAGCTTGCCCAGTAACGATTGCAAATCACGTAAAGATATTTTCTTCGAACTACGGGCTCTCAACACCTCCTCCCGCAATGCGATCACCTTCTCATCAGGCAATCTACACTCCATTGCCAAAGTATCTATTTCAATTCCTAGAAAACTCAATGTAGTCACTGGCCCCACCGTTTTCTCAGCTGCTAGGGGCACCCCAAACCTTTTTGCCAAACTCTCCATTGTATGAAGTAACAATGAGCAATTAGAACTCTGAGCCGGACCGACAAACAAGAAGTCATCGAGGTAATGAATGCATGACCCCAGACCGGACACTTGTTTCACAGCCCACTCCAAAAACGTGCTGAACATTTCAAAATAAGCACAAGAAAGAGAACAGCCCATAGGAAGACACCGGTCGACAAAAAATCCTCCATCCCAAAAACAACCCAATAAGTGCAGGCTGTCAGGGTGTACTGGCAGTAGTCGAAATGCGGCTTCTATGTCAGTCTTAGCCAACCATGCTCCTCGTCCACATAATCGCACCCAATCCATGGCTGCGTCAAATGATGTATAAAGCACCGAGCACAGTTGTGGATCAATGCCGTCATTTACCGAAGATCCTTTTGGGAAGGACAAGTGATGGATCAGCCTGAACTTATTGGGCTCTTTTTTCGGGACCACACCCAGAGGGGAACCCTCAAATTACTGATGGGGGGCAAAGGAAATGGGCCCGCCATTCTACCCAGGGAAACCTCTTTCTTTAACTTATCAGTGACGACGTCCGGGAACTGCAATGCTGATTTTAAATTCTTTTTGGAAAAACAAACCATTGATTCGACTGACGGAATCTTGAAACCATCTCTAAAATCCTCTCTTAATAAAGTAGCTGCCGCTGTATCAGGATATCTACTTAGAAATCCCTCCATCGCGTCCAGTTGAACTGGCGTCACTCCTTTTTTCAACGCCGTCGCCTCCCTTCTGTCTGCCCCCTCTAAAACATTTTGATGCTCCATGTGCGCCTCCACAAGCTGAACACTCGTGTTTAAACTTGCATTTCGCCCCGAACTTGCATAACCCCTCATTGAACGCAAAGCACAGACCTTTTTGCATGACCACTGAGTGTCCCGACTGTCCTTGACCCCCAGTGCCCCCTGGAAAAGGCTGACTACCTTGGCCCATCCTGGACGGAACCATAACCCTCATCCAAAGAGCTATATCTTTATGATCCCACCGAATGCTTGGTCGAACTGCCTTACGCTGACGGAATTGTTCGTCATACCTTAACCAGCCCTGACCCCCGTAAACCCGATATGCCTCACCTATTGCATCCATATAACAAAAAAGTCCCGAACAATTCTCCGTGGCCTTCTCACCAATTACGCTAGCTAAAATGGCAAATGCTTGCAGCCAATTAGAGAAGGTTCTGGGAATTAACCGGTACCTCCTCTTTTCCTCGTCTTCCCTCTTATTATCCTCCCTCCGCAACCTATCTAAATTAAAACGTTCTAAGGGAAGTAATGAAAATATCTCTATATACTCCCCTTTCCAGATCCTTTCCCTAACCTCTTGCTTCAGGTGTGCTCCCAATGGCCCTTCGAAACAAACATAGACCTCTCCCTTTGCTGAATCGTCCAGCCGCACTGTATCCTCCTTCTCCTTATCACTACCCCCGCTACCGGTGACAATGCCAACTTCGCTGATGGACCAGTAGCACCCGACGATGCCGTAGCTCCCTCTGCAGACGCCAATATCCCGTCCTGAGGAAACACCCTGCTAGGTCCCCCAACCCCTCCTGATAAAACTCCAACCCCTAAAGCATCCCTAACACTTCCCATCCAGGCGGCGGACGGCGATAGCCCACCTTGCACGTCTCCGCTCCCCCATAACATAGCTAAATCTCTGAGCCCATGCAAAATTAACCCTAAACCCCCGCTAACTCCCCCAGAAAACATATCCTGACTCCTAACCCCCTGCGAAGCTAACGGAGGGTTATGATAAATTAAATGATCGCTCTCACCTAGCTGCCCAGGCGCTGTGAACCCGGCAGCCGAAGATCCTGTATCCTGCTGTAGGTGACCCTGATTTAATCTCCTTCTGCGCTGATCCTCAGAAGAAGCAATAGCTCCCAGGACTCCCTGTCCCACAGACAGCTGACTGATAGCAGGAGGAGTGCCAGCCATCTGTGCAGAGAGCCCCAGAGCCGACGCTGCTGCAGATGTAGTTTCAGGACCAAGGCCAGCGTCCTGCTGCCCGTGCTGATGAGCGCTCTGTAACTCTAGCAGTGTGGACACAGCACTGCCAGCCCTGGAGTCAGACGGCCCCCCCTGCGCTGCAGAACGCTCCCGCAGGCTTGTGGAGCTCGATTCATGTGAGTTCTGATGTGTGCTGGACAGCGCGCTCCCTGCTAGGCCAGCCGACTGCCGCCCGCTGCGTCCCCCATGCTGAGAGGCCTGTTGATAAGGCCCCCGCCTCCTTGCTTCACTCACTCTGTGCCGAGCAGGCCCACAAACTCCACTTGTGCCTGCCGCTCCAGCTCCTGACACCCTGGGCGATGAGTCAGACGTGAGGGAGGCCGACACCTCCCCCTGCTGCAGGCCCCGCCGTGAGGATGGATTCCTCCCAGCTCTGCCACGCGTCAGCGTGGACCTGCTGCCTGCACACTGAGCCGGAGGGTCCCTTGAGGGGCTCCTGCGTCGGCGCTGGGCCCGGGTGGTGATCTCGGGGCTTAAGCGCGCCGGAGGCCTAGACCTCCGCGGCCGGCGCCCGTCAGAAGGGACCTGGGCATCATCCGTCACCACACCATGTAGCAGGCCACTCACAGATTGCTGCAGCCATGCTGTGCCCTGAGTGCCCGCCGCATCCCACAGTCTCTGCAGCAAGGCTTCAACGTCCATAGTTATCAGGTACCACAGAGCTTCTTTTCAGTTGAAGGGATCCACGTGTAATGGCTGCCGTTATAATATGGCTGATCCCTTTGACTGTTAACCCTATGCTCCTCCCCTGACCCCTCCTACCTGCAAGCACTAACCTCCCCTTAATACCACCCATGTCTCTATGTTAACCCCTAATGCTGCCTGGGACCTAAGGGCTCCCTATACTCCCACGTTACCCCGTCATGGCGGCCTCCCTCGATGGCCAGGGGCCCCGTACGGCCTCTCTGTACCCTGCTGTACACAGCTACTCTCCATATACAGAGCAGTGATTACAGGCAGCTCCGCACATCAGCACTGTCTGCACAGTACCCTGCTGTACACAGCTACTCCCCATATACAGAGCAATGATTATAGGCAGCTCCACACATCAGCACTGTCTGCACAGTACCCTGCTGTACACAGCTACTCTCCATATACAGAGCAGTGATTACAGGCAGCTTCACACATCAGCACTGACTGCACAGTACCCTGCTGTACACAGCTACTCCCTATATACAGAGCAGTGATTACAGGCAGCTCCACACATCAGCACTGACTGCACAGTACCCTGCTGTACACAGCTACTCCCTATATACAGAGCAGTGATTACAGGCAGTTCCGCACATCAGCACTGACTGCACAGTACCCTGCTGTACACAGCTACTCCCCATATACAGAGCAGTGATTACAGGCAGCTCCGCACATCAGCACTGACTGCACAGTACCCTGCTGTACACAGCTACTCCCCATATACAGAGCAGTGATTACAGGCAGCTCCGACATCAGCACTGTGACAGTACCTGCTGTACACAGCTACTCCCCATATACAGAGCAGTGATTACAGCAGCTCCGCACATCAGCACTGACTGCACAGTACCCTGCTGTACACAGCTACTCCCCATATACAGAGCAGTGATTACAGGCAGCTCCACACATCAGCACTGTCTGCACAGTACCCTGCTGTACACAGCTACTCCCCATATACAGAGCAGTGATTACAGGCAGCTCCGCACATCAGCACTGACTGCACAGTACCCTGCTGTACACAGCTACTCTCCATATACAGAGCAGTGATTACAGGCAGCTCCGCACATCAGCACTGACTGCACAGTACCCTGCTGTACACAGCTACTCCCCATATACAGAGCAGTGATTACAGGCAGTTCCGCACATCTTCACTGACTGCACAGTACCCTGCTGTACACAGCTACTCCCCATATACAGAGCAATGATTACAGGCAGCTCCACACATCAGCACTGACTGCACAGTACCCTGCTGTACACAGCTACTCCCCATATACAGAGCAGTGATTACAGGCAGCTCCGCACATCAGCACTGACTGCACAGTACCCTGCTGTACACAGCTACTCCCCATATACAGAGCAGTGATTACAGGCAGCTCTGCACATCAGCACTGACTGCACAGTACCCTGCTGTACACAGCTACTCCCCATATACAGAGCAGTGATTACAGGCAGCTCTGCACATCAGCACTGACTGCACAGTACCCTGCTGTACACAGCTACTCTCCATATACAGAGCAGTGATTACAGGCAGCTCCGCACATCAGCACTGTCTGCACAGTACCCTGCTGTACACAGCTACTCATATATACAGAGCAATGATTACAGGCAGCTCCGCACATCAGCACTGACTGCACAGTACCCTGCTGTACACAGCTACTCTCCATATACAGAGCAGTGATTACAGGCAGCTCCGCACATCAGCACTGACTGCACAGTACCCTGCTGTACACAGCTACTCTCCATATACAGAGCAGTGATTACAGGCAGCTCTGCACATCAGCACTGACTGCACAGTACCCTGCTGTACGCAGCTACTCCCCATATATAGAGCAGTGATTACAGGCAGCTCCGCACATCAGCACTGACTGCACAGTACCCTGCTGTACGCAGCTACTCCCCATATATAGAGCAGTGATTACAGGCAGCTCAGCACATCAGCACTGACTGCACAGTACCCTGCTGTACACAGCTACTCCCTATATACAGAGCAATGATTACAGGCAGCTCCTACATCAGCACTGACTGCACAGTACCCTGCTGTACACAGCTACTCCCCATATACAGAGCAGTGATTACAGGCAGCTCCGCACATCAGCACTGACTGCACAGTACCCTGCTGTACACAGCTACTCACTATATACAGAGCAGTGATTACAGGCAGCTCCGCACATCAGTGATGCGAACCAAATACAGGGTTCCAGGGCTTATGGGGTACTCGGCACCGAGCCCATGGAAGTCTATGGGGAATGTCACTGGCAGCACAGCTCGGTCCGTTGCCCTGGGCGCTCATACAATGGGGGATATTTACAGGGGATTTTAGGATTAGTTCGTGACGCCACCTGTGGTTTCTGATCAAGCAGACCAGCGCTGCAGGGTGAATCTTCTGAGGGGATGTTATTAGGCAGCTAGATGTTAAGTCCCCCACAGGTGGGACTGTTCCCTCAAAGTCTATGGTGGTGCAGGGTACAGGCAATAAGTCAATCACACACAATTCAGTCTCTTTCCATACCTTTACTGATGTTGTTGGCAGGTATGTCCCGGGGAGCTGGTCAGGTTGGAGAATGCACATTCAGGTAATTGCTGAGCAGGTGTAAGGCCTCCTTTACTTTCAAAATATATGTGAGTCCTAACTTGCATGAAGTCAAGTTTAACTCGTGATGCAGCAACTACGCCCGGTCGACATTGTGGTAGAGCCTTTTCTGTCTCTGATAATAAGATGTTGGAAAGAACTAAGTCGTTGTGGCTGATCAGACCTACTCCGTCCCGTTCTCCCTGACTCCAGTTACGTATCAACACTTAGGGCTACCTTCTGCGACTTGAAGTCCAGCAAGGCCTCCGATTTTCTATCACTAGACGTGAAGTACTAGCAATGCTTCGGACTCGGTGTCCGGTCAATTTAGTGAAGGCGATCTGTCACCTAGGTCACTTGTCCTTCTTTCACCACTCGCCTGTCGCCCTGCTCTTACCCTTAACATAAGCACGGGTAGCAGTAGGTGTAGTTGTCAGCTTTCCTTCCAATGCTCGCTGATCTGGTCTCAGTCGACTCGATGCTATAACTGCTATAATCCCCTTCTTTCTTTCCTTCTAAACTCTGTCCAGAGCAGCTCACAGGACGTTCCGTCAGACTGTATACACGCTGTAGCTCCGAGAGTCACTTTCCACGTTCTAAGAGACTACAGGCAGCTTGTTCTGAGATAGCAGTTTTGACTATAGCTCTGACTAGGCTAGAGTAATTCCTTTTACCCGTACTAGCCTCCACTTCAATTCAAGATGAGCTACACAAGCTCTGTCAGGATTCAGTCTTCTCTCCTCTCCCTCCTCTGTCTTGTCTGACAGGAAATCACACTGAAAACTCTCTGACTTGAACGCTGACAGGAACTGATCTGAACTCCTGTCAGGAACTAGACTGGCTACTGCTACATCTCACTAACCTTATATATGCTAAGATTCCCTCTAGTGGTAGTGTTGGGAAGTGTGAGATGTGAATGAATATCAGGTTTCACAATTACCTTTCTGTGCACCCTCCAGGGAACATGTGTACCAAGCGCAGCTGGGCCACACATCCCCCCTAGTTATCATCAGCACTCCCGGGCTGAAATAGAAAAGAAAACATTTTTGCATATAATAACATTAACAATTTAACTCATCCCTTGCGGGAGGTAAGGACTCTTTAACGTTACAATGTATACATAGACAAGTAGAAAAATATCAAAACATTTTTCACATCAATAAATACAATATCAGATTCTTGTGGAGGACCCGCACCAAAAACCTCCCACGTGGGTCCTGGGTGGGCTGCAGGACTTCATTGCTGCAGACCTCACTCAAGGCCACACCATACGGGTTTTTCTTCAGAGGTAGATAAATATGGCTTTATGTAAAACCAAGATGGGGCACCGAAGTGCGAACTATTTACAATGAAAGTTTTTGGGCTGGCAAAGTCCACAGCCACGCAGTCCTTGCATATGAACTTTTCAAGTAAAATCACATTTCTAATTAACTCCTTTTTAAATATTCCACATTACCCAACTGGGGTATTCTATGCATACTAAGCAAACATCATCACATTTGGCAATAACATTATCAAACATCTTTCAAAATATTAATAAAGTGCAACTTCTTCATCCACTTCTTCAACTTTATACAAGTACAGTAAACCCTGTCTGGGTCCTACTGGTTTTCTTCTTTCTTGCAGATATTAAGGACGTATTCCATTCCTGGGGCTGGAACGACGCAGTGCGTTTTCGAATGCTTAACAAACAAGTCATGGCCTGCAATCTGCGTTTGCGTTGCTACAGTCCTTGTGCGTTCCACTTGGGACCTCACGGGTGCCTCATGCAGGTACAAATCTTCCATTGAAGACGCAGGCTTGTGCTGTGATTTAGCTGAGGACGCACCATCCGGTTGCGTTGCAGAACAGGACGCACAATCCTGATGCATTGCTGGGTAGGATGCAGGTGTGCGCAGTGGCGCAGTTGAGGTAGTAGGTTGTGGTGCTGGGTAAGATCTTGATGCAGAGGAGGACGCAGGTTGCGATGCTGGTGCACGGCCGGGTGCTATTGGAGCTGGGTCTCGGGACGCTGTGGCATGATGTAGATTACCGGCGTCGGGGATGGGTCGCTGACACGGGTGACGTTTAAGTCCCCAGTGCCGCGTATAGCTGACGATGTCCCCGTTTATGAGATCCCTTCCCGGGTGGCCCATGGGCAGATGCGATTCCACATCCCGGCGACTAACGAATACTCCTTGGTATAGGCCTGGCTCATGGATGAAGCCCCAGCCCTTGCGGAGTTTAAAATCGCTAACGCACCCCTGACGCCGCGGTTCCCGGAGCGTACCTTTATCCCTCCGGACATTCTCCTTGTCGGCGACGAACTCCTCCTGGTACCGCTGACGGAACTGCTGCACCTCTCTCTGCTCCTGCTGGCGTCGCTGCTCCTGCTCACTGCGTCCCCATTCGTTATCGGTCTGGATGTCATAGGTCACATCGTCCAGATACTCCATCACGTCCCAGTCGACCTCCATCATGGACGGCTGGCTTCCCTCCGGTGTCCCTACCGGGGGACTGCATTCTGCTGCGGCCTCCAGGCCTGGCTGGCATTCCGGAACGAGCAGGGCCTCCTCAGCCTCCGTCCCTCCGACCGGATCATCGGTGGAGTCGGGATCAGCTCTTTTGGGGCCGGCCTCCGGTTTCTCATCAGCCACTGGCTGTGGTGGCACAGGGATCACAGGTAATGGCTTCGTTCCTGGGGGAGAGAGCATTGCGTCCCACAGCAGCCGCTGTTTCCGGGCACGCCAGCTTCTCTCCGTCTCATCCATCTCTTCACGGCGCTGAATCATGTCCCTGAGCACCGCATTCACCTCCTCCAACTCCAACATAATTTGATCGGTGTCCCGACCTGGGGACAGCTCCGGTACAGGCGGCAGCTTTTCTGGGGAACGGGGCCTGTGCGCCGCCGCTCCTCCACACAGCGTCTCCTGCCCTTCCGCCATCTCTCTCCAGGCCAGACTGTATTTTCCATCTGGAACAGTCTGGTCTCTTCCGTGGAGGCGGGATTTGCGCTTCCTCTTCTTGGCATAGAAAATAAAGAGGAGGCGGATCTCTTTAGCAGTGGGGCAGGCTCTCACATTATAGTAGCATTTAGAGAGGGCGCCCATTACTTTCGCGCCACAGGGGGGGGGCACGCCCACGAATGCACGCCCACCTTCTTCACCAGCGCCTCAGGGCGCGAATATGGCGGCAAAATGGCGGAAAATGGCGCCAACAATCACAAAAATAGTAAACAGTCTTTTTGCACAAAACAGTCCAATAGGCACACAGGACTCACATCCAGTAAGCTTCGTATCCTGTTCGTGACGCCAAAGATGATGCGCACCAAATACAGGGTTCCAGGGCTTATGGGGTACTTGGCACCGAGCCCATTGAAGTCTATGGGGAATGTCACTGGCAGCACAGCTCGGTCCGTTGCCCTGGGCGCTCATACAATGGGGGATATTTACAGGGGATTTTAGGATTAGTTCGTGACGCCACCTGTGGTTTCTGATCAAGTAGACCAGCGCTGCAGGGTGAATCTTTTGAGGGGATGTTATTAGGCAGCTAGATGTTAAGTCCCCCACAGGTGGGACTGTTCCCTCAAAGTCTATGGTGGTGCAGGGTACAGGCAATAAGTCAATCACACACAATTCAGTCTCTTTCCATACCTTTACTGATGTTGTTGGCAGGTATGTCCCGGGGAGCTGGTCAGGTTGGAGAATGCACATTCAGGTAATTGCTGAGCAGATGTAAGGCCTCCTTTACTTTCAAAATATATGTGAGTCCTAACTTGCATGAAGTCAAGTTTAACTCGTGATGCAGCAACTACGCCTGGTTGACATTGTGGTAGAGCCTTTTCTGTCTCTGATAATCAGATGTTGGAAAGAACTAAGTCGTTGTGGCTGATCAGACCTACTCCGTCCCAGTTCTCCCTGACTCCAGTTACGTATCAACACTTAGGGCTACCTTCTGCGACTTGAAGTCCAGCAAGGCCTCCGGATTTTCTATCACTAGACGTGAAGTACTAGCAATGCTTCGGACTCGGTGTCCGGTCAATTTAGTGAAGGCGATCTGTCACCGAGGTCACTTGTCCTTCTTTCACCACTCGCCTGTCGCCCTGCTCTTACCCTTAACATAAGCACGGGTAGCAGTAGGTGTAGTTGTCAGCTTTCCTTCCAATGCTCGCTAATCTGCTCTCAGTCGACTCGATGCTATAACTGCTGCAATCCCCTTCTTTCTTTCCTTCTAAACTCTGTCCAGAGCAGCTCACAGGACGTTCCGTCAGACTGTATACACGCTGTAGCTCCGAGAGTCACTTTCCACGTTCTAAGAGACTACAGGCAGCTTGTTCTGAGATAGCAGTTTTGACTATAGCTCTGACTAGGCTAGAGTAATTCCTTTTACCTGTACTAGCCTCCACTTCAATTCAAGATGAGCTACACAAGCTCTGTCAGGATTCAGTCTTCTCTCCTCTTCCTCCTCTGTCTTGTCTGACAGGAAATCACACTGAAAACTCTCTGACTTGAACGCTGACAGGAACTGATCTGAACTCCTGTCAGGCACTAGACTGGCTACTGCTATGTGTGGCCCAGCTGCGGAAGGCACACATGTCTCCTGGAAAATGCACAGGAAAGGTGATTGTAAAGCCTGATATTCATTCACATCACACACATTTCCCAACACTGCCACCAGAGGGCAACTTAGATTATTTAAGTAGTGTGATGTAGCAGTAGTCAGTAGAGAGAAGAGACTAGATCAGTTCAGTTTCCTGTCTCAGGACAGAGCAGTTCAGTCTTGGAGGGAGAGGAGATAAGACTGAGATCTGAAGGAGCTCCTGTAGCTCACCTCATACAGAAGTGGAGGCTAGTACGAGTGGATAAGGGAATCACTCTAGCCTAGTCAGAGCTGCAACTGAAGCAAGTGAAGCAGTTACCTCAGAAAAAGCTGTCTGTGTTCTCGGAAAGTGGAAAGTGACTCTCGGAGCTACAGCGTGTATACAGTCTGATGAATCGTCCTGTGAGTTGCTCTGGACAGAGTCTGGAAGGAAAGAAGGAAGGGAACAACTGCAGTTATAACAACGAGGCAACTGAGAACAGGTCAGTGAGCACTGGAAGGAAAGCTGACATCTACTACCACTGCTACTTGTGCTTATGTTAAGGGCAAGAGCAGGGCGACAGGCGAGTGGAAAAGGAAGGACAAGTGACATAGGTGACAGATCACCTTCACTTAATTAACCGGACACCGGGTCCGAAGCATTGCTAGTACTTCACGGCTAGTGATAGAAATCCGGAGGCCTTGCTGGACTTCAAGTCGCAGAAGGTAGCCCTAAGTGCCGATACGTAACTGGAGTCAGGGAGAACAGGGACTTTGAGCGGGACGCTGCAAAAGTAAGGACTTCGTTCTTGCCAACATCTGATTATCAGAGACAGAAAAGGCTCTACCACAATGTCGACCGGGCGTAGCTGTTGCATTAAGAGTTAAACTTGACTTTATGCAAGTTAGGACTCACATAACATTAAGGAGAAAGGAAGCCTTAAACCTGCTCAGCAATTCCCTGAATGTGCATTCTCCAACCTGACCAGCTTCCCGGGACATACCTGCCAACAACATCTACAAGTAAAGGTATGGAAAGAGACTGCATTGTGTGTGACTGACTTCTTATCCGCACCCTGCATCACCATAGACTTTCAGGGACCAGTCCCACCTGTGGGGGACTTAACATCTAGCTGCCCAGTAACATCCCCTCAGAAGATCTACATAGCAGCGCTGGTCAATTTGATCAGACACCACAGGTGGCGTCACGAACTATCTATAATCCCCTGTAAATATTCCCCATTGCATGACCGCCCAGGGCCACGGACCGAGCTCTGCTGCCAGTGACATTCTCCATAGATTTCCATGGGCTCGGTGCCGAGTACCCCATAGCCCTGGTACCGTGTGCGCGTCAGCTACATCTCACTAACCTTATATATGCTAAGATTCCCTCTAGTGGTAGTGTTGGGAAGTGTGAGATGTGAATGAATATCAGGTTTCACAATTACCTTTCTGTGCACCCTCCAGGGAACATGTGTACCAAGTGCAGCTGGGCCACACATCAGCACTGACTGCACAGTACCCTGCTGTACACAACTACTCTCCATATACAGAGCAATGATTACAGGCAGCTCCGCACATCAGCACTGACTGCACAGTACCCTGCTGTACACAGCTACTCCCCATATACAGAGCAGTGATTACAGGCAGCTCCACACATCAGCACTGTCTGCACAGTACCCTGCTGTACACAGCTACTCCCCATATACAGAGCAATGATTACAGGCAGCTCCGCACATCGCACTGACTGCACAGTAACCCTGCTGTACCACGCTACTTCCCATATACAGAGCAGTGATTACAGGCAGCTCCGCAATCAGCACTGACTGCACAGTACCCTGCTGTACACAGCTACTCCCCATATACAGAGCAGTGATTACAGGCAGCTCCGCAATCAGCACTGTTTGCACAGTACCCTGCTGTACACAGCTACTCCCATATACAGAGCAGTGATTACAGGCAGCTCGCCATATCAGCACTGTCTGCACAGTACCCTGCTGTACACAGCTACTCCCCATATACAGAGCAGTGATTACAGGCAGCTCCGCACATCAGCACTGTCTGCACAGTACCCTGCTGTACACAGCTACTCCCCATATACAGAGCAGTGATTACAGGCAGCTCCGCACATCAGCACTGACTGCACAGTACCCTGCTGTACACAGCTACTCCCCATATACAGAGCAGTGATTACAGGCAGCTCCGCACATCAGCACTGACTGCACAGTACCCTGCTGTACACAGCTACTCCCCATATACAGAGCAGTGATTACAGGCAGCTCCGAACATCAGCACTGACTGCACAGTACCCTGCTGTACACAGCTACTCCCCATATACAGAGCAGTGATTACAGGCAGCTCCACACATCAGCACTGTCTGCACAGTACCCTGCTGTACACAGCTACTCCCCATATTACAGAGCAGTGATTACAGGCAGCTCCGCACATCAGCACTGACTGCACAGTACCCTGCTGTACACAGCTACTCCCCATATACAGAGCAGTGATTACAGGCAGCTCCGCACATCAGCACTGACTGCACAGTACCCTGCTGTACACAGCTACTCCCCATATACAGAGCAGTGATTACAGGCAGCTCCGCACATCAGCACTGACTGCACAGTACCCTGCTGTACACAGCTACTCCCCATATACAGAGCAGTGATTACAGGCAGCTCCGCACATCAGCACTGTCTGCACAGTACCCTGCTGTACACAGCTACTCCCCATATACAGAGCAGTGATTACAGGCAGCTCCGCACATCAGCACTGATTGCACAGTACCCTGCTGTACACAGCTACTCCCATATACAGAGCAGTGATTACAGGCAGCTCGCACATCAGCACTGACTGCACAGTACCCTGCTGTACACAGCTACTCCCCATATACAGAGCAGTGATTACAGGCAGCTCCGCACATCAGCACTGTCTGCACAGTACCCTGCTGTACACAGCTACTCCCCATATACAGAGCAGTGATTACAGGCAGCTCCGCACATCAGCACTGACTGCACAGTACCCTGCTGTACACAGCTACTCCCCATATACAGAGCAGTGATTACAGGCAGCTCCGCACATCAGCACTGACTGCACAGTACCTGCTGTACACAGCTACTCCCCATATACAGAGCAGTGATTACAGGCAGCTCCGCACATCAGCACTGACTGCACAGTACCCTGCTGTACACAGCTACTCCCCATATACAGAGCAGTGATTACAGGCAGCTCCACACATCAGCACTGACTGCACAGTACCCTGCTGTACACAGCTACTCCCCATATACAGAGCAGTGATTACAGGCAGCTCCAACATCAGCACTGTCTGCACAGTACCTGCTGTACACAGCTACTCCCCATATACAGAGCAGTGATTACAGGCAGCTCCGCACATCAGCACTGTCTGCACAGTACCCTGCTGTACACAGCTACTCCCCATATACAGAGCAGTGATTACAGGCAGCTCCGCACATCAGCACTGTCTGCACAGTACCCTGCTGTACACAGCTACTCCCCATATACAGAGCAGTGATTACAGGCAGCTCCGCACATCAGCACTGACTGCACAGTACCCTGCTGTACACAGCTACTCCCCATATACAGAGCAGTGATTACAGGCAGCTCCGCACATCAGCACTGACTGCACAGTACCCTGCTGTACACAGCTACTCCCCATATACAGAGCAGTGATTACAGGCAGCTCCACACATCAGCATGTCTGCACAGTACCCTGCTGTACACAGCTACTCCCTATATACAGAGCAGTGATTACAGGCAGCTCTGCACATCAGCACTGTCTGCACAGTACCCTGCTGTACACAGCTACTCCCCATATACAGAGCAGTGATTACAGGCAGCTCCGCACATCAGCACTGTCTGCACAGTACCCTGCTGTACACAGCTACTCCTATATACAGAGCAGTGATTACAGGCAGCTCCACACATCAGCACTGTCTGCACAGTACCCTGCTGTACACAGCTACTACCCATATACAGAGCAGTGATTACAGGCAGCTCCCACATCAGCACTGTCTGCACAGTACCCTGCTGTACACACTACTCCCCATATACAGAGCAGTGATTACAGGCAGCTCCGCACATCAGCACTGACTGCACAGTACCCTGCTGTACACAGCTACTCCCCATATACAGAGCAGTGATTACAGGCAGCTCCGCACATCAGCACTGACTGCACAGTACCCTGCTGTACACAGCTACTCCCCATATACAGAGCAGTGATTACAGGCAGCTCCACACATCAGCAGTGTCTGCACAGTACCCTGCTGTACACAGCTACTCCCTATATACAGAGCAGTGATTACAGGCAGCTCTGCACATCAGCACTGTCTGCACAGTACCCTGCTGTACACAGCTACTCCCCATATACAGAGCAGTGATTACAGGCAGCTCCGCACATCAGCACTGTCTGCACAGTACCCTGCTGTACACAGCTACTCCATATATACAGAGCAATGATTACAGGCAGCTCCACACATCAGCACTGTCTGCACAGTACCCTGCTGTACACAGCTACTATCCATATACAGAGCAGTGATTACAGGCAGCTCCACACATCAGCACTGTCTGCACAGTACCCTGCTGTACACATCTACTCTCCATATACAGAGCAGTGGTTACAGGCAGCTCCACACATCAGCACTGTCTGCACAGTACCCTGCTGTACACAGCTACTCCATATATACAGAGCAATGATTACAGGCAGCTCCGCACATCAGCACTGTCTGCACAGTACCCTGCTGTACACAGCTACTCCCCATATACAGAGCAGTGATTACAGGCAGCTCCCACATCAGCACTGCTGCACAGTACCCTGCTGTACACATCTACTCTCCATATACAGAGCAGTGGTTACAGGCAGCTCCACACATCAGCACTGTCTGCACAGTACCCTGCTGTACACAGCTACTCCCCATATACAGAGCAGTGATTACAGGCAGCTCCGCACATCAGCACTGTCTGCACAGTACCCTGCTGTACACAGCTACTCCCTATATACATAGCAGTGATTACAGGCAGCTCCGCACATCAGCACTGACTGCACAGTACCCTGCTGTACACAGCTACTCCCTATATACATAGCAGTGATTACAGGCAGCTCCACACACCAGCACTGACTGCACAGTACCCTGCTGTACACAGCTACTCCCTATATACAGAGCAGTGATTATAGTCAGCTCCCACATCAGCACTGTCTGCACAGTACCCTGCTGTACACAGCTACTCCCATATACAGAGCAGTGATTACAGGCAGCTCCGCACATCAGCACTGTCTGCACAGTACCCTGCTGTACACAGCTACTCCCATATACAGAGCAGTGATTACAGGCAGCTCCGCACATCAGCACTGTCTGCACAGTACACTGCTGTACACAGCTACTCCCATATACAGAGCATGATTACAGGCAGCTCCGCACATCAGCACTGACTGCACAGTACCCTGCTGTACACAGCTACTCCCCATATACAGAGCATGATTATAGGCAGCTCCGCACACCAGCACTGACTGCACAGTACCCTGCTGTACACAGCTACTCCCTATACAGAGCAGTGATTACAGGCAGCTCCGCACATCAGCACTGACTGCACAGTACACTGCTGTACACAGCTACTCCCCATATACAGAGCAATGATTACAGGCAGCTCCGCACATCAACACTGACTGCACAGTACCTGCTGTACACAGCTACTCCCCATATACAGAGCAGTGATTATAGGCAGCTCCACACACCAGCACTGACTGCACAGTACCCTGCTGTACACAGCTACTCCCTGTATACAAAACAGTGATTACAGGCAGCTCCACACATCAGCACTGTCTGCACAGTACCCTGCTGTACACAGCTACTCCCCATATACAGAGCAGTGATTACAGGCAGCTCCGCACATCAGCACTGTCTGCACAGTACCCTGCTGTACACAGCTACTCCCCATATAAATGTAACACCTGCACATGGAACTGTCAGAGCAGCTACTGGTATACTGGGATTTACAGACACTAAGAAGAGTTTTGCAGCTGCTGTTAAACAGGGACCTTCAGACATTAATGTTTTTTTCCCTGAGCTGCGGGGGACTACAATTCCCATGGACCCTTGTTTTGGTCAGATGACACAGCTTGGAGGGATAGGAGGGAGGAGGGACTTAGGGAGGAAGCTGGTGAGGAAGTGAAAGAAAGGGAGAGAGTGGTTTGTTCATGTAAAAGATGGAGCGCTGTGGACTTGTATTCCTCTAAAGAGCGGAGCGTTCCAGTCCCCTCTGATATACCTGCGAATCTGGAGAGAGCGCAGCCCGGTCACCAGGTGAAGCAAGCAACGTTAAGGACTCGGAGAGTTCTACCGGCACTCCCACCGTATAAAGGCCTGAATCCTGCCGCCCCAGTTGGGGTCCAGGGAAAACTACAACCAGTTGAGACGCACCGTGAGTGCCCCTTTTCGAGACTTGTGGTTCAACCAGCCTGTTACAGTGAGTACACTACGCCCCAGACTATTTACCTTCGTGAGCATCTAAGTGCACCAACGGTTATAAATTTGCGCGCCAACATCCGCGGCAACTGGGCCCCGACGTTAGGACTGGGTTAATACAAGAAAAGGGGAACCCTGCTATGTTATATTTGCAGGGTTGGGGAAAGAATTAGGTTGTGATGTGTATATGATTTTTATAGAGCACCGTTATCTGTATTGCATGTTGTTTCTTTAAATACACTTCATTTCTGCTGCATATCCATAAACCAGTTAAACTGTTTTACTCCTGTTTTGGGTGAGTGTGTACTGAGCTATAGGCAGGGGTTTCCCGAATCAGTCCCTGGCAGAAGATAACAGTCCTTCTGCAGTCCTAGAGAGAACTCCAATCAAGATTCGGGTGGAGGCACTGCGCCCTAAAGAGGTGAGACCCCCCCATAACACCCAGCGTACCGTGGTAGCCCTGAAGGGGTGTTACAGTGGAGGCACTGCTGAGATCCAGAACTAACACAGGAGTATTTACTATGGAGACTTTAACAGAATGAGAAGTATATTTGTGGTGTGAAGAGATGGATGTTACAGCTAGACAAAGCTTTGCAGTGAGTGGTGAGCTCTGTGATGCATCTGATGAAGAGATACTGAAAATAGTTAACCGACTCACTGAACTTGCCCACCCTGAAGTGGTCGACCGCAGAAAGGAAAAGGGGGGACAGTTACCCATAGCCCTGATCTCAACCGGGCAGATCTTGAGGAAAGATTACTTCCCATCCATGATAGCCGTGTCCCCAGAGTATGGTCGACAATGGAAGATCATTTGGCCTAATGAGTCCGAAGTTGAGACCCGGCAACAGGAATCAACCACTCAGTCTAGGAAGACTAGTATACGTCCGCCCTCTACTCCCCTTAGAACCAGTCCTGAAGAGACAGCGGCCCCTGTTGATGTGCTTATGACCGCTATGGAAAAGTTAGTCAGTCAGTTTGCAAAGATGCAGCCAGAAGGGAACTACCGTCGTTTAAGAACCTTCTCGGGTGCCCTCCCCACCCCTGCTGGAGAAGAAGAATATGATACTTGGAGGGATGTCACTTTACTGTGCTTAGAAGAGTGGCAGTGCACTGATGCCGTGAAGAAGCAAAGAATAGTAGAAAGTTTGAAGGGTACTGCTATGGAAGTGGTGCAGGCTGCTTGGCGGAGCAAGCCACTAGCAACTTATCAAGATTATATGAGTGCTTTAGAAGATGCTTTTGGATCCCCTGAAGATGCTACTGATCTACTCTATAAACTTCGTACCACCTACCAACAACCAGATGAGAAGATGTCCGACTATCTATACCGATTGGATAAGATGGTTCATAGAATAGTATCTAAAGGTGGAGTCAGCCCTAAAGAAGTTGATCAGTGTCGTCTGGACCAAGTACTCCGAGGAGCTCTCACTCATGATCCAATTGCTCAGCGGATGAGGTCTTGTGATAAAGAGAAGATTCCTGGTTCTTTTCATGAGTTGCTTAAGGAAGTTCGCAAGGAAGAGGTTATTTTGGCCGCAAGAGAGAAGACCTCCCCTCGGGTGACTACTGTTGCTTTGAAGCCAGCAGCCGACTGCCGAGAGAGGGAACTGCTGAAAGTCATCGAGAAACAGGGGGAGCAGATTACTCAATTGTTAAGTGCTCAGGCCAAGACAATACAGCGGTTACAAAGTGCTGCAGAGGTAGCCGAGAAGCAGACCCTGGCTTCAGGAAGAGAGAATGATGACCTGTGTAGAGTGGAAAGTAGGAAACCAGAAGGGTGCTTTGTCTGTGGGAGTCCAGGCCATATAGCTCGTCAGTGTCCAAAGAGGTGGAGCTCAAAGAACTCTTCACATTCTCCCCACCTCCCTCCGAGGCAGTCGGGAAATGGGAAAGGGGGCCAGTAGAACCCCATACTGAGCCCCCATCAGCAACTAAGACCTACTCTACCTCTCCATCCAATAGTGCCTCATCGAAAACACTGCCTGAAGGGTTAGTGGGACCAGCCCCGCATGTCCCCGCATATATCAATGGTAAATCTTGTTCAGTATTGCTGGATAGCGGATCTCAAGTGTCCATCATTTTTGAAGGATGGTATAAGAGATATTTATCCAATGTGCCTCTGAAACCGCTGTCTGGACTCGTGGTGTGGGGACTGAGTGAACATAGCTATCCCTACCGAGGATACGTGTCCGTGACACTACGATTCCCAGAGACTGTTGTTGGAGTGGATAAAGAGATACCCATTATAGCGCTAATCTGCCCGGAGGCAGAGGCAGATGAGAGACCCACACCTGTCATAGTGGGAACAAATGCCAACATTTTCCGTACGTTAGCTCAGTGGTGTCGTGAAGCTGGGGGAGAAAAGTACTCGCAGACCCTATCCATCCACCCAGTCTGTCTGGAAGCCTATGTGAGGACGGAGGAGGAGAAGAGGGAACTGCAGCCTGAAAGCTTTGACCCTTGTTTTGAAGGAAGTGAGCTGAAAGGAGAAGAGAGGAGGCTAGTCATCGACGGCATGATGATGCGGGGGGCGGCTTTCTCCTTGGGTGAATGGGACATGGGCCTCGCCCAAGGAGTAGAGCATCGCATTCGGTTGAAAGATCAAAAGCCTTTCCGAGAGAGATCCCGAAGATTGGCCCCGGCGGATATCGAAGATGTTAGGCAGCATCTACGCGGTATGTTAGACACAGGAGTCATCATAGAGTTTAGTAGCCCATATGCTTCCCCCATTGTGATTGCTCGAAAAAAAAATGGAGCTATTCGGATGTGTGTGGATTATCGTACTTTGAACAAACGTACGGTTCCTGACCAGTACACTGTGCCCCGAATTGATGAAGCTTTAGATTGCCTGCAAGGGAGCCAATGGTTTTCTGTGTTAGATCTCCGGAGTGGTTACTATCAGATACCCATGTCAAAGGAAGATCAAGAGAAGACCGCTTTTATCTGCCCCATTGGGTTCTTCGAGTTTCAAAGACTGCCTCAAGGACTGACAGGTGCTCCGGCCACTTTTCAGAGATGTATGGACAAAGTAGTAGGGGACATGCACTTACGTGAGGTCTTGGTTTATCTCGATGATCTTATTGTTTTTGGGAAGACTCTGGAAGAACACAACCAGCGGTTGTTCAAGGTGCTGGATCGGTTGAAGGAGGCTGGGTTGAAGTTGTCCCTTGATAAGTGCCGGATTTGCCAGACGACTGTGAAATATGTGGGGCACATAGTCAGCAGAGAAGGAATTTCCACCGACCCCGCCAAAGTGGAGGCTGTGGTAAACTGGCCTAAGCCCACCAAGCTGGGGGAGCTTAGGTCCTTTTTAGGATTCTGTGGATACTACCGAAGATTTGTACCCCAGTACTCTCGGATTGCGAAGCCATTAACTGCTCTTACCCAGGGGTATCCCCCTTCCGGCGGGACAGCCCGCCCCTCAAGGTCAGGGAAAAGAGACTACTCCGAGTTAATGAACCTTTTGGGGAAAGATGGACACCCTTATGCGACGAGGCATTCGAGAAACTGAAGTCATGTTTGACCCAAACTCCAGTGTTGGCCTATGCAGACGCCAGTAAACCATATGTGTTACATATAGATGCTTCTCTCGACGGACTAGGAGGGATTCTGTATCAGGACCATGATGGCTGTCTACGTCCCGTTTACTACATTAGTCGAGGATTGACTCCCAGTGAACGCAACTACCCAGCTCACAAACTGGAGTTTCTGGCTCTGAAATGGGCTGTAGTGGACATGCTGCATGACTACCTCTATGGGGTACGCTTCGTGGTTCATACCGACAACAATCCATTAACCTACGTGAGAACCACAGCAAAACTGGATGCCACGGGGTACCGGTGGCTTGCCGCACTCTCTCTGTATGATTTCAGCTTAAAATATCGACCAGGGATCAGTAACATTGATGCAGACACACTCTCTCGCCTGCCTAGTGAACCTTTAAATGAGGAAGAAGAAGGAGGATGGATAGAGGTCCCTGCCCCTGAGGTGAAGACTCTGTGCCATAGACATCGAACTGATGCCCTCACTCTGCAGTGCTGTGCTAAATTCTTAGGAGCATCTAGCGAAGCGCTCCCGTTGTCGTACTGTCGAGTGACAAATGTAACCCCAGACTCTCTCCCTCAGCTGACTCATAATCAAGTCAGGACGGCGCAGCAGGAGGATCAGTCAGTGGGGGTAGTTCGATGGTGGGTGAAGAGGGGCTGGAGGCCCGAAAAGAATGCATTAAGAACAGAGGAGTCTGTCCTGCTGACTCGGCAGCTAGAGTCGCTAGTAGTAAGAAATGGGCTACTATATCGAGAGACAAGGGGCCAGAAGGGAGGAGTCCGCAGACAGCTGGTGTTACCCACCCGATTTCGGAAGATGGTCATGAAGTCCCTGCATGATGACCATGGACATCTTGGCATCGAAAAGACTACGAGTCTCGTGGCCGACCGATTCTATTGGCCTCGCATGGAAGCGGATATTGAAGAATACTGCAAATCATGCTCCCGGTGTGTGTTGAGAAAAACCTTGCCTTTGAGAACAGCCCCCCTTGTGAACATTACCAGTGATGGCCCACTTGAACTAGTGTGCATTGATTTCCTCTCCATCGAGCCTGATGAAAGCAATGTCAGTAATGTGTTAGTGGTCACTGACCATTTCACCCGATATGCCCAGGCCTACCCCACTAAAGATCAAAGGGCAATTACTGTGGCAAAAACATTATGGGAGAAGTTCTTTGTACATTACGGGCTGCCTGCCGGCATCCATACCGATCAAGGAAGAGATTTCGAAAGTAGACTAATCAAGGAGCTATGCGCTCTCTGTGGGATCAAGAAATCCAGAACCACGCCATATCACCCCCAAGGGGATCCTCAACCTGAGAGATTCAACCGTACCCTTCTGAACATGTTAGGCACTTTAGATCCCAGGAAGAAGGGACACTGGAGCAGGCATATGAGCCAGTTGGTTCATGCCTACAATTGCACCACAAATGAGTCAACTGGATATTCTCCTTATTTCCTCACATTTGGAAGAAAAGCCCGACTACCCGTGGATATTAGTTTTGGGACATCCATTGACCGTTCTAATGGGAAGACCTACTTAAAATATGTGTCCCAGCTAAAAGAAGATTTGACAAAAGCTTACAAATTGGCAGAGCAGGCCTCTGGTCGGTCAGGGAAGCGCAATAAGACTCGCTACGACTGTAGGGTTCGAGAACAAGTTTTACTACCTGGAGACAGAGTTCTTATTCAGCTTTTGGGCCTTCCTGGGAAGCACAAGCTTGCTGATCGGTGGTGTCCTGACCCTTACGTGGTGATGGAGAAGTTGCCCGGTGTTCCGGCCTACAGAGTGAAGCCCGAAAAAGGGGGTGGAGCTGTTAAAACCTATCATCGACATCATCTGTTGCCTGTGGGAAAAAACATCCCTTTACCCCCATTGCCAACTCAAGGAGGTCATACAACTCTTCAGTGCAATAGGAGAAGTCCAAGGTGTAAAAACCCACCCCAGACTGGAGTTGCCTCAGGAGGATGTGACAGCGAGTCTGGGGATGAATGGGGACCTGACTGTCAATGGAGCTACAGGTGGATCGAGGACCCATGCCCCATGGGCGTAGACCCTGAAAACCAGACCCCTGAAGTAGAAACAAAGAAAAGGGACATTTGTCAGGAGGCGAGTGCACCCCGCCCACAATTGGAGGAAAGTTCAGAAGAGGGACATTTATTGAATGAAGAGATTCACCTGGTGGAGCCCGTTCTTGAGAGACAAGAGTCGGGGACTGAGGAGGTGGGCCCCTCGGTACACACTCGTCCCAAGCGGGACATTAGGCCACCCATGATGTTGACTTATGACAGAATGGGACATACCACTGAGGTCCCCAGGTTGATACACCCAAATTCAAATTCTGTTTGGCCTTATTTCTCGGTATCTTCCATGTGTCCAGGAGGTGGTTTGTATGCATGTAAATTTGGTGTTAGTCAGGATGCCTTAACCCCCATTCATGTTTCAGGTGGTGAGTCCTCATGTCGTGATGGGACACTTTCAATGACTCACCAGGGGGAGAATGTAACACCTGCACATGGAACTGTCAGAGCAGCTACTGGTATACTGGGATTTACAGACACTAAGAAGAGTTTTGCAGCTGCTGTTAAACAGGGACCTTCAGACATTAATGGTTTTTTCCCTGAGCTGCGGGGGACTACAATTCCCATGGACCCTTGTTTTGGTCAGATGACACAGCTTGGAGGGATAGGAGGGAGGAGGGACTTAGGGGAGGAAGCTGGTGAGGAAGTGAAAGAAAGGGAGAGAGTGGTTTGTTCATGTAAAAGATGGAGCGCTGTGGACTTGTATTCCTCTAAAGAGCGGAGCGTTCCAGTCCCCTCTGACATACCTGCGAATCTGGAGAGAGCGCAGCCCGGTCACCAGGTGAAGCAAGCAACGTTAAGGACTCGAAGAGTTCTACCGGCACTCCCACCGTATAAAGGCCTGAATCCTGCCGCCCCCAGTTGGGGTCCAGGGAAAACTACAACCGGTTGAGACGCACCGTGAGTGCCCCTTTTCGAGACTTGTGGTTCAACCAGCCTGTTACAGTGAGTACACTACGCCCCAGACTATTTACCTTCGTGAGCATCTAAGTGCACCAACGGTTATAAATTTGCGCGCCAACATCCGCGGCAACTGGGCCCCAACGTTAGGACTGGGTTAATACAAGAAAAGGGGAACCCTGCTATGTTATATTTGCAGGGTTGGGGAAAGAATTAGGTTGTGATGTGTATATGATTTTTATAGAGCACCGTTATCTGTATTGCATGTTGTTTCTTTAAATACACTTCATTTCTGCTGCATATCCATAAACCAGTTAAACTGTTTTACTCCTGTTTTGGGTGAGTGTGTACTGAGCTATAGGCAGGGGTTTCCCGAATCAGTCCCTGGCAGAAGATAACAGTCCTTCTGCAGTCCTAGAGAGAGCTCCAATCAAGATTCAGGTGGAGGCACTGCGCCCTAAAGAGGTGAGACCCCCCATAACACCCAGCGTACCGTGGTAGCCCTGAAGGGGTGTTACATACAGAGCAGTGATTACAGGCAGCTCCACACATCAGCATTGTCTGCACAGTACCCTGCTGTACACAGCTACTTCCCATATACAGAGCAGTGATTACAGGCAGCTCCACACATCAGCATTGTCTGCACAGTACCCTGCTGTACACAGCTACTCCCCATATACAGAGCAGTGATTAAAGGCAGCTCCGCACATCAGCACTGTCTGCACAGTACCCTGCTGTACACAGCTACTCCCCATATACAGAGCAGTGATTACAGGCAGCTCCGCACATCAGCACTGTCTGCACAGTACCCTGCTGTATACAGCTACTCCCCATATACAGAGCAGTGATTACAGGCAGCTCCGCACATCAGCACTGATTGCACAGTACCCTGCTGTACACAGCTACTCCCCATATACAGAGCAGTGATTACAGGCAGCTCCGCACATCAGCACTGACTGCACAGTACCCTGCTGTACACAGCTACTCCCCATATACAGAGCAGTGATTACAGGCAGCTCCACACATCAGCACTGACTGCACAGTACCCTTCTGTACACAGCTACTCCCCATATACAGAGCAGTGATTACAGGCAGCTCCGCACATCAGCACTGTCTGCACAGTAACCCTCGCTGTACACAGCTACTCCCCATATACAGAGCAGTGATTACAGGCAGCTCCGCACATCAGCACTGTCTGCACAGTACCCTGCTGTACACAGCTACTCTCCATATACAGAGCAATGATTACAGGCAGCTCCACACATCAGCACTGTCTGCACAGTACCCTGCTGTACACAGCTACTCCCCATATACAGAGCAGTGATTACAGGCAGCTCCACACATCAGCACTGACTGCACAGTACCCTGCTGTACACAGCTACTCCCCATATACAGAGCAGTGATTACAGGCAGCTCCGCACAACAGCACTAACTGCACAGTACACTGCTGTACACAGCTACTCCATATATACAGAGCAATGATTACAGGCAGCTCCGCACATCAGCACTGTCTGCACACTACCCTGCTGTACACAGCTACTCCCCATATACAGAGCAGTGATTACAGGCAGCTCCGCACATCAGCACTGTCTGCACAGTACCCTGCTGTACACAGCTACTCCCCATATACAGAGCAGTGATTACAGGCAGCTCCACACATCAGCATTGTCTGCACAGTACCCTGCTGTACACAGCTACTCCCCATATACAGAGCAGTGATTAAAGGCAGCTCCGCACATCAGCACTGTCTGCACAGTACCCTGCTGTACACAGCTACTCCCCATATACAGAGCAGTGATTACAGGCAGCTCCGCACATCAGCACTGTCTGCACAGTACCCTGCTGTACACATCTACTCTCCATATACATAGCAGTGATTACAGGCAGCTCTGCACATCAGCACTGTCTGCACAGTACCCTGCTGTACACAGCTACTCCCCATATACAGAGCAGTGATTACAGGCAGCTCCGCACATCAGCACTGTCTGCACAGTACCCTGCTGTACACAGCTACTCCCCATATACAGAGCAGTGATTACAGGCAGCTCCGCACATCAGCACTGTCTGCACAGTACCCTGCTGTATAGTGTTGAGCGATACTGCTCGATATCTAAAAATATCGGATCGGAATGGTATCGCCGATATCACTAAATATCGTCGATATCCGATTCCGATACCGGAAGTCCAATGTAAGTCTATGGGAACCAAATATCGACATTAAAAAAAACATTCTTGCCTTTTTGGTTAATTGTACATGAAGGAAAACAACAAAGACTAATGTAGAATGTATTGGGGGAGGTTGAGGAGACAATAAAGGCATACATGTTTAACCCAATGCATTGGAATAGCATTAATATATTTTTTTTTGGAAATACGTTTGGATTGACTAACAAATTGACAATGTTGTTAACCTTTTTTCTATTTTGGCAAATATGTATGTTTCACAACTTCCATGCTCTTCACCTTTTTAACTTTTGCCAGTGCCACACTTTCTCCTTCATAATCTTCAGCAGCAGCATCATCTTTCTCATCAAATTATTCTTCATCTTCACCTTCTTAATCTTCTTCTTAAACTTCTTGCTATTCATGTTTTTGTTTACATTACTCATATTGTTATTATTAAACTAATTAATCTTCTTCATATTCAAATTCTTCATCTTCTTCCTCTTCATCTTCTTCATCATATTCTTATTTATGACAGAGATTCCTGTACTTGTAATCTGTAAAAGTATGAATTGTTCATCCTTCCGTTCTTGCTGTCACAAAAGATTTAAATTACAACAGTATTTGTCCGTGTTCAGTTTAGCCTGCAGCAGCAGCAGGCATTTTCCAGGGGCACCACGAGGAGGAACGGACTCACCCCCATACACTGCTTAGTCTTCTTCTGCTTAGAATTTAGAGCATATATTTTGCTCTTCATTTTGGTCTTACACTTCATGTTCTTCTGCTTTTTGATCTTCTGCTTATTGTTCTTCTGTCTCTTGTTCTGTATCTTGTAGTTTGTCTTAACCTTCTTTGTCCTGTTGGTGATCTTCTTCTGGGTAATCTTTTATTTTTTCTTTATGATGGTGTTTAAGGTCGTCTAATTTCCGAGAAACAGCTGACGTTACTGGAACCCTGACGGGTATCAGATGGAGCAAGAGACAATGGAAGTAACGAGGACCAGCTGACTGTGCTGGAACCGGACGGGTAGCAGAAGGAAAAGAGGCAATGTCACAACCGAGTACCAGCTGACGTTACTGTGACACGGTTACTAAGCAGGAGGTACCTGTGCTCCAAAGCACTACCAAGGACCAGCAGACGTTGGTGGAACTCGGATACGGAGATGGAGGCACCTAGGCCAAAGGCACTGGGGAGAACCACTTGACGGTACTGGACCCCGGACGGGTAGCAGAAGGAAAAGAGGCAATGTCACAACCGAGTACCAGCTGACGTTACTGTGACACGGTTACTAAGCAGGAGGTACCTGTGCTCCAAAGCACTACCAAGGACCAGCAGACGTTGGTGGAACTCGGATACGGAGATGGAGGCACCTAGGCCAAAGGCACTGGGGAGAACCACTTGACGGTACTGGACCCCGGACGGGTAGCAGAAGGAAAAGAGGCAATGTCACAACCGAGTACCAGCTGACGTTACTGTGACACGGTTACTAAGCAGGAGGTACCTGTGCTCCAAAGCACTACCAAGGACCAGCAGACGTTGGTGGAACTCGGATACGGAGATGGAGGCACCTAGGCCAAAGGCACTGGGGAGAACCACTTGACGGTACTGGACCCCGGACGGGTAGAAGAACGCACCCATGAAAATGTAAGTTGACAGGACGCAAGCCGTCCGCAGTTACCGAATCACACAGTCCTACAGTGGGTGCTTGTCCTATTGTCACAATGGAAACCGCCTTTATTTACATATCCCACAGCACACATAGGAATCACCTAAACTGCAGGCACCATAGAGTCGGCTAACCCGAATGCAACACGACAGCACAACTTATTGGAGGATAATTGACGTTCACACTGCCAGGAAACAGCTGTCGTGCTGTAACCAGGCTGGCCAGGAGTCAGTACCCCTGCCAATTACTTACGAGCAACAAATGGCGGTGTTGTAGCCCAGGGAGTAGAGTTCAGGTGGTAGAAAGATGAATATAACAGGAGACATGGAAAACGTTGCCAAACAGTTATTTAATCTGAAAACGGACAGGCAAATTCAGGTGAGATCCATGCCTTGTTCATTTTCAGAAAAGTAAGCCGGTCTACATTCTCTGAGGATAGTCGCATGCGATGGTCTGTTACTACACCACCTGCAGCACTAAAGACACGCTCAGATAATACACTGGCAGCAGGGCAAGCCAGCACCTCCAATGCATACTGGCTAAGCTCTGGCCATGTATCCAACTTAGAGACCCAAAATTTGAAAGGGGAAGAGGCATCTGGGAGTACACTTAGAGGGAAAGCCAAGTAGTCTGTCACCATCTTACGGAAACGTTTCTTCCTGGTGACTGGAGCCGTCTCGGATGGTGTAGACCTTGCTGGTGCTGTCACAAAACTTTGCCACATTTGTAACATACAGTTCTTGCCCTGTGTAGAGGCGCTGCTTCTGCTCCCTCTTGTTGTAGAGGTGTCTACACTGCCTCGACGCACAGAGCTGCTTTGTAAAGCAGTAGCAGCAGCAGCAGCTCTCTCGGCTGGAATGTACAACAGTATGGATTGCACCAGTGTGTCTTGGTACTCCTGCATTTTACAGTCCCGGTTCACGGTGTGATGAGGGTTTGTAAGTTGTCCCGGTAGCGAGGGTCTAGGAGGGTGTACACCCAATAATCTGACGTGCTGAGAATGTGGGCGATGCGGCGGTCGTTTCTCAGGCACTGAAGCATGAAATCAACCATGTGCTGCAGACTCCCAACTGGCCAACAAAGGCTGTCCTCTGGAAGAGGCGTCATCTCTGTCTCCTCTGCATCACCCCACCCTCGCTCTACATACTGACTACAGCGTTGTGTACCTCCCTCTGTAGGGATTTCTTCCTCCTCCATTGAGTCCTCCTCCTCCTCATCCTCCTCACAAAGTGAGCCCTGCCCAGCCCTTTGTGAGGAGCCACGTTGCGCTGACTGTCCTGAAGGTAATTGAATTTGTGACTCCTCATCCTCCACCTCTTCCAAAACCTCTTCCTTTAGTGCTTTCAGTGATTTCTGAAGCAGGCAGATAAGGGGGACAGTCATGCTGACTAGTGCATCATCTGCACTCGCCATCCGCGTTGAGACATCAAACGCACGCAAAACGTCTCAGATGTCCTTCATAGAGGCCCACTCAGTAGTGGTGAAGTGTGAACGGCGCAAATTGCGAGTTGATTGCGCCTGTTGCAGCTGATACTCCATTACTGCTGGCTGCTGCTCACACAACCGCTCCAACATATGTAACGTGGAATTCCACCTGGTGGGTACGTCACATATGATGCGATGTTCAGGAAGGCGAAATCTGACTTGCAGAGCTGCAATGCGCGATCTGGCCATGCTGGAACGTCGCAAGTGAGCGCACTCTAGGCGGACCTTGTGCAGCAGTGCATCAAGATCCGGATAGTCCCTCAAAAAACTCTGCACGACCAAGTTGAGCACATGTGCCAGACATGGTATGTGAGTGAGGTTGCCAAGGCCCAGAGCTGCCACCAGATTTCGGCCATTGTCACACACTACCAAGCCTGGCTGGAGATTAGCTGACAAAAACCACACGTCGCTCTCCTGCTTGATGGCATCCCAGAGCTCCTGCGCTGTGTGGCTTCGATTCCCCATGGAAATTAATTTCAGGATGGCCTGTTGACGTTTGGCCACGGCTGTGCTCATATCGGTCGCAACAGGTAAGCGTTCACGGGTCCATGTGGAGGTATACCGTGACGGCTCGTGCAGCGATGATTCTGAGGAACTGGAGTAGGAGGAGGAATCAATGTGTACAGACTGGATTCCTGCAATCCTTGGAGTTGGCAGAACACGTACAGCGCCACTGGCAAGATCTGTACCCGGCTCCACAACATTGACCCAATGGGCAGTGAGGGAAAGGTATCGTCCCTGGCCATGGGTACTGGTCCACGCATCGGTGGTCAGGTGGACCCTGCTACTGACGGCGTTTAGTAGCGCATGTTTAATGTTTCCCTCGACATGTTTTTGCAGAGCAGGGACAGCTTGCCTGCTGAAATAAAATCGGCTTGGCACATTATATTGTGGGACTGCCAATGCCATAAAGTTCCTGAAACTGTCAGTCTCCACCAGCCTGAATGACAGCATTTCAAGGGACAGGAGTTTTGCAAGGCCAGCATTCAGAGCCTGTGCTCGTGGATGATTTGCCAAGTATGGCCGTCTTTTATCCCATGCCTGTGTTACCGATGGCTGTTTTTTGTTCTGGGAGTGTGACGATGACTGTGAACTTGCTGCTGTGGGTGGAATAACAGTTTGTCTATGGACAACAGTGACAGAGGTTCTTCCATGGAGATCCTGTGAGGAAGCCGAACCAGGTGTGTGTGAGCTGGAGGTAGAGGCTCGAACACGACCTAAAGATGTAGGTGCTGCTGTAGGTTGGCCTACATCTCCAGTGTGTCTTTGTAACTCAGCTACGTGCTTTGTCCATACATGTTTCCACATATTTGTGGTATTCAGGTTACTGATATTTTTACCTCTTTTAACTTTTTGCTTACACAGCTTGCATTGAACATAGCAAATATCATCTACAAGTCTGTCAAAAAAGAACCACGCAGTGCAAGTCATGGGAGTGCCAATTTTGACATTTCTAAGAGAACTGCTCCCAACAGGTGCCAAACTGGAGGCTACAGGCAAGCGAGTCTGCAGCCTACCTCTCCCTCCTCTTTGTACCGTTGGGACAATCTCTTCCTCAGAGCTGCTCCCACCACCTTCCTGTTGCTCACGCCATGTTGGGTCTCGGACTTCATCATCTCCACTACCCTGTTCCAACACCTGCTGCTGTTGGATGGTCTGGGCAGCACCATGCTCCACAAAACCTGGCACCTGAGTCTCATCATCATCATAAGATGCGTTCTGCGGTGTGCTGTCCATCGGCACTGGCTCACCCGCCTCTTCAGATTGAGAGAGACACAGCTGTTGCGCATCACTGCATACTCCCTCTTCTTCAAATTGCAGAATGCTGCTTGCCTGTGCCCTTGTTTGCGAGCCAACAGATTCTGAGAACAGAAGCAGAGACTCAGCTGGCTCCTGTACAGAACTCTCTGACTGCCTGGGCAATTTGACAGGCGGTGAACAGACAGATGGTTGCTCAACAGTGTTGTGTTCCTGAGAGGAGGTGGAAGGAATTGAAGTCGATGCATTGGCTGCCATCCAACCAACAACGGCTTCAATTTGTTCTTCCCGCAGCAGGGGGGCACGCCGAGCTCCTACCAAAGTGCGCATAAAGGAACGCTCACGGGGAAAACTGGTGGATGCTGTGTCACTGAGGGCGGCAGCAGCCACAGAATCCCCACGTCCTCTCCCTGCTGAAACTCCACGGCCACGACCACGTGCCTTACTCACTGACTTCTTCATCTTGGTAGATTGATAAAGAAAGTCAGAAAAGTTATAAGGCCTAAGTGTGGTTATTACGCAGAGACTGAAGTGAACACTGAAACACAACTGTTCACAATCTGTGAAAGGCTACTCCTTTGTCTACTTCTATAGTGTTTGCAACCAATGTATTGGATACGGATGGAAGCGCGTCACACTAATAGATTATATTTTAAATGGAATGGAGCAGAACCAATTGGAGATAAATGAAAAGGATGAGGCACTGAGACACGCTCAGCAGAGTACAAGCAGCAGTGCTTGAACAAGTAACTGGAGCGTGATGTGCACTCAAAAAATAAAAAACACAGACTGAAGTGAACACTGAAACACAACTGTTCACAATCTGTGAAAGGCTACTCCTTTGTCTACTTCTATAGTGTTTGCAACCAATGTATTGGATACGGATGGAAGCGCGTCACACTAATAGATTATATTTTAAATGGAATGGAGCAGAACCAATTGGAGATAAATGAAAAGGATGAGGCACTGAGACACGCTCAGCAGAGTACAAGCAGCAGTGCTTGAACAAGTAACTGGAGCGTGATGTGCACTCAAAAATAAAAAACACAGACTGAAGTGAACACTGAAACACAACTGTTCACAATCTGTGAAAGGCTACTCCTTTGTCTACTTTTATAGTGTTTGCAACCAATGTATTGGATACGGATGGAAGCGCGTCACACTAATAGATTATATTTTAAATGGAATGGAGCAGAACCAATTGGAGATAAATGAAAAGGATGAGGCACTGAGACACGCTCAGCAGAGTACAAGCAGCAGTGCTTGAACAAGTAACTGGAGCGTGATGTGCACTCAAAAAATAAAAAACACAGACTGAAGTGAACACTGAAACACAACTGTTCACAATCTGTGAAAGGCTACTCCTTTGTCTACTTCTATAGTGTTTGCAACCAATGTATTGGATACGGATGGAAGCGCGTCACACTAATAGATTATATTTTAAATGGAATGGAGCAGAACCAATTGGAGATAAATGAAAAGGATGAGGCACTGAGACACGCTCAGCAGAGTACAAGCAGCAGTGCTTGAACAAGTAACTGGAGCGTGATGTGCACTCAAAAAATAAAAAACACAGACTGAAGTGAACACTGAAACACAACTGTTCACAATCTGTGAAAGGCTACTCCTTTGTCTACTTCTATAGTGTTTGCAACCAATGTATTGGATACGGATGGAAGCGCGTCACACTAATAGATTATATTTTAAATGGAATGGAGCAGAACCAATTGGAGATAAATGAAAAGGATGAGGCACTGAGACACGCTCAGCAGAGTACAAGCAGCAGTGCTTGAACAAGTAACTGGAGCGTGATGTGCACTCAAAAAATAAAAAACACAGACTGAAGTGAACACTGAAACACAACTGTTCACAATCTGTGAAAGGCTACTCCTTTGTCTACTTCTATAGTGTTTGCAACCAATGTATTGGATACGGATGGAAGTGCGTCACACTAATAGATTATATTTTAAATGGAATGGAGCAGAACCAATTGGAGATAAATGAAAAGGATGAGGCACTGAGACACGCTCAGCAGAGTACAAGCAGCAGTGCTTGAACAAGTAACTGGAGCGTGATGTGCACTCAAAAAATAAAAAACACAGACTGAAGTGAACACTGAAACACAACTGTTCACAATCTGTGAAAGGCTACTCCTTTGTCTACTTCTATAGTGTTTGCAACCAATGTATTGGATACGGATGGAAGCGCGTCACACTAATAGATTATATTTTAAATGGAATGGAGCAGAACCAATTGGAGATAAATGAAAAGGATGAGGCACTGAGACACGCTCAGCAGAGTACAAGCAGCAGTGCTTGAACAAGTAACTGGAGCGTGATGTGCACTCAAAAAATAAAAAACACAGACTGAAGTGAACACTGAAACACAACTGTTCACAATCTGTGAAAGGCTACTCCTTTGTCTACTTCTATAGTGTTTGCAACCAATGTATTGGATACGGATGGAAGTGCGTCACACTAATAGATTATATTTTAAATGGAATGGAGCAGAACCAATTGGAGATAAATGAAAAGGATGAGGCACTGAGACACGCTCAGCAGAGTACAAGCAGCAGTGCTTGAACAAGTAACTGGAGCGTGATGTGCACTCAAAAAATAAAAAACACAGACTGAAGTGAACACTGAAACACAACTGTTCACAATCTGTGAAAGGCTACTCCTTTGTCTACTTCTATAGTGTTTGCAACCAATGTATTGGATACGGATGGAAGCGCGTCACACTAATAGATTATATTTTAAATGGAATGGAGCAGAACCAATTGGAGATAAATGAAAAGGATGAGGCACTGAGACACGCTCAGCAGAGTACAAGCAGCAGTGCTTGAACAAGTAACTGGAGCGTGATGTGCACTCAAAAAATAAAAAACACAGACTGAAGTGAACACTGAAACACAACTGTTCACAATCTGTGAAAGGCTACTCCTTTGTCTACTTCTATAGTGTTTGCAACCAATGTATTGGATACGGATGGAAGCGCGTCACACTAATAGTTAAATTGCATGGAGCTGCAAGAATTACACTGAAGAAAAAAAAAAGAGTCTGTGAGTGACACGTGCAGATGCCTACAGACAGCGTTGCATGCAGAGCAAACTGCAGCGTCACCTGCACTCACACACACCTTGCAGAGCTGTTAAAACAACACTGCAGGCAAAAGGAAGCTTTACACAGCGGTTGGTGCTAGCCTGCCTACAGCACAGTACACTAAATCGCAATCTCTAACTGTCCCTCAGAGTCAGCACAGCAGCGTTCTGTCCCTTACTGAATTCACAGCACAGTGACGCTAAAATGGCGGTGGCGCCTTTTATAGTGCATTCTGACATCATTTCAGCATCCAATCACAGCCATGCCATTAGTTAACATGACCACAGCAGTACAGGATGTGCCCACACTTCTTAGGATTCCTCATTGGCTGACTATAATCACATTGCCTCTCAAAGAATTATGGGAACTTCCGATTCCGGTATACGATATATGGAAAATATCGAAACGAAGTATCGAAAGGCCGATAGAGCTAATATCGGCCGATACCCGATACTTGCGGTATCGTATCGCTCAACACTACTGCTGTACACAGCTACTCTCCATATACGGACAACAACAATGAATTCAGCAGTCATTTAGTCAATGTAGAGAATATAAAAATATATATTTATTAAATAGCAACAGGTAAAAAGTAGCAGCAGATAAAACATTTGCAGTTTGTCACAAAGAGCATATACAAACCATGCAAGAAGCCGGAAGTGTGGGCAGTACATCTGTGGAAGCCTTATTGAATAAGTGTAGCATAGACTAATACTAAATACAGATGACTAGCGGGGAAAGAATAATATAATGGCCATAATCATCACATCAGGGACCCACAGGTAGGACAAAATTAATGTCCTACCGAAAGTAATGCAGACTGCCCACCCCAGAGAAAAGGGGAGATGAGAATACAAGAAGAGAAGAGAAAAAAGAGAATAGAAGAGGAAGGAGAGAAAGAAGAAAGGAGAAGAGAAAAGAGAGGAGAAGAGATAATAGAAAGAGGAGAGGAGGATGAAGAGAGAAGAGGAGAAGGCAAGAGGAGAAGAGAGAAGAGGAGGAGGAGAGGAGGATGAAGAGAAGAGGAGAGGAGGATGAAGAGAGAAGAGGAGAGGAGGATGAAGAGAGAAGAGGAGAAGGCAAGAGGAAGAGAGA
>JARQOD010001141.1:0-108111 GCA_033576555.1 Oophaga sylvatica | reverse complement strand
GGGGTTCCAATTAAAAAAAGTTTAAATTTTTTGACCTGGCCTTGGGGTCCGGGGGAAGGGGGAGAAAACGCCCCTTTAAACCTCACATTTCGGGGCCCCGAAAGCTTGCCCCCGTGTGCCCTTTGGATAATCCCGGGGGCCCGTGGTTAAAAAGGTCCCCAATTTTAAGGACGGGCCCCGAAAGTGTGCCCGGGTTAAAAGGGTCCCCCTCCCCCAAACTTTGGTCGGTCCAAAACCGCTAAAAAGGTTTTTTTTCCACCGCAACCCCGGGGGGGCTTTTTTTTTTTCCCCCTTTTTTGTTTTCCGGGGGTCCCCCCGGGGCTGCCTCTTGGGTATGCATGTTTTGGGCCCTTTAAAGTTTTTTTTTTATTTTTTCAGGTAAGGGAAAAATTTGCCGGGGGGAAAAATTAAAAAAAAGGGTTTTGAAAAAAAAGGGCTTCCCCCCTTTTTTTTAAAAAGGGAAAATGAACCCGTGGGCCTGTTTTTTTCCTTTTTAAAGGGCCAAAGGCCTTCCCCTGAAATCCCCCCCCCTTTGTTTAGGGTTTTAAACTAGGGGCCCGGAAAAAATTTGGGGGGGTCCCCCTTTTTTGTTGGGGTTTAACGCCGCTGACCTGGATTTTGGGGTTTTGGGATTCCTGCCTTTGAATAAGGCCCCCTATATTTGGTGTTAAAAAAAGGGGAGAAAAAAATTGGGCAGGGGTTTTATTTTTTCCCCCGGGGGCCCGGAGGGGGTTTTTTTTAAGGATAAAATTCTGGCCTTGCCAGTGTTTTTGGGAATTTTTTTGGCGGGTTTTAAAAAAAATTTGGGGACCCCTCGAAAAAAAAAACGGCTTTGGGGACCCCCCCAAATTTTTTTTTAAACCAGCCAAGAAAAAAACCCAGAAGCTGGGGCCTGGTTTTAAAAGGGGATTTCCCCAAGGCCCATGGTTTTGGCCCTCAAAAAACCCTGTTAATACCGGGGGGCACTAAGCCCCAAACATTTGGCGCATCAAAAGATGTGCCAATTGGGGGATTTTAAAGGCCTTTTTCCCAAACTTCCCCCTGTACGGGGGAAAAAGGGGGGGGAAAAAAGGGGGGAAAGGGTTTCACCGTTGATTGCACGGTAAACAAAAACCCCCGGGTTTAAAAAAGGAGAGGCTTTCAATGAAACCCCGACCCTTTTTTAACCCCAAAGTTTTTAAATGTGAAAAAAAAAGGGACAAAGCAAGAAAAAAAGCTTTTAAAAAAATTTAAAGAGACAACCATTTTTCCTTTTTTTTATTATACCCCTCATTCCTGCGACGCCATCGATCTCCTGTAAAAAAAAAAAAAAAAACCAAACCCCAACAGAAATTCCACCTGTCCGACGCAGTCTTGAAACGATTGTCCCAGACGATCCAGCTTTTGCTACTTTGCAATAAACGGGCGAGCCTGTCATCGCGAAAACACCCCAGTTTGTTTTACCTGCTTCCCCCCGGGTGACTTTCATCGGACGGGACCTTTCCGGCCCGGGGTTTACCCAGCAGTCCCCTGCAGTTATCGCAGAAACTGCATGTACCGCCGGGAAAAGGAGGATGGCGGCCTTTGAAGCCAGTCCAGGACGTGACCGCCGGGGATCTTCTTGCCAGGTAGTGCCGCTGACTTTCCCGCAGACCCCACAGACGGAACCCCTGGCGTGACAGGGACAATCCCCTTTCCCGGGATTCCCATAGTCGAAAAAATCGGAACTGGAATCGGGGAAATTTCCCATACAAACCAATATCGGGAAACCCCTTTTTTTGCCCCGGATCGGGAAAAAGCCAACCCTATTAGCTATCCCTCCTAGCTTTGGGGTTCCCCGCAAATTTAAAACAAGTTTCCCCAAATTTCCCCTTTTAAGGGCATTGATAAAAATTTAACAACACAGGGCCCCGGGCAGAGCCCCGTGGGAACCCCCCCTTGAGACATTCTTTTCCAAACCCGGGTGTGCACCCCTTTACGAGACTCTTTGGGACCGAAACACTAAGCAAATTTTGAATTTAACCCGGGCAGTTGCCCTTTTCCATTCCATACTTTGTAATTTTTTTAATTTAAGGGGTTGTGTGAGAAAACTTTGTCAAATTTCTTTGGTGAAGTCAAGATTTTATAAAAGCATTTCCCTGATCCACCCAAATCAGGGGTTCTGTCATTGAAGGAAATTAAGTTAGTCGACATGACTATTAGTTTTCAAACCCCTGCTGACTCCCGTTTAATTTACTTCATTCGTATCCAGGTACTTACATTTCATGTTTTTAATTAAATTTTTTCAAAGGGTCCCTTTTTTGGTATAGAATTTTAGACTCACCGGCCCCCTTTGTTCCCTTGGGGTTTCCCCCTTCCCCCCCTTTTTGAAGATAGGGAAAAACCCTTTCTCTTTCCAGTCTTCTGGGACTTCCCTTTTCTCCAAAAATTTTCAAAGTTTATGGAGAGTGGTTCAAAAATTTTCTTCTGCTATCTCCTTCTTTCCGGGGGTTTTAATTCATCGGGAAACCTAGGGGGCCCCTTTAAAATTCATTTGGGTTTAAAAATTTTTTCCCTCACTATTTTTCTGTTTATAGGTTTTCCTGGATTTTTTCTTTCTTTTTTGGACGGTAAAGATAAGTTGATTTACTTTTCCTTTCGGAGAAAAAAACAATGCAAAAAAGGTTTTTAAAAGTTCCCCTTCCCCAAACATGGTTTTAAACCATTTCATCTTTTTTCACCCTGTAAAAATCCTACAGCATCTTTGACTTTCTTTTACTTTTGACATCCCCCCAAAAATTTTTTTTTGTTGCTTTTGACGACTTTTGCAAGCCTTAATTCATTGTCAGCTTTAGAAAATTGTTTTGGTGCCCTGCGGGTTCTGAAAAAGGCTCTATTTTCTTCTTCAGAAAATGCCCCCCTTTTTCCCTTTTGTTAAACTTTTCTTTCTTTTTCCTTTTTATCATTTTTTTAATTTAATGTGTTCATCCTTCCGGGTCCTTAAATGTTTTCCAAATCCCTCTTTTCGGAATTGTTAACGAGTGTCTTTGAAAATTCAAATTTTTCAAGTTTTCCCCCTTTTCCGGGGCCGGGACTTTTTTTGCCCCTTAAAGGATTCCACCCATTGGTTTCCCCCAATTTCTTTCTGAGCCCTTTAAAAAAATCTGCCTTTTTTGAAATCTCCCCTTGACGTCGGGTTTCCACAGGTCTTCCTCCTCTAGTTACCCAAAATTTCCAAAAATTAGCATGGTCATACCCCCTGGGGTTCCCCCCCAGCCACTCTTACCTTAAACCCTTTTTTCCCCCCTTTTTAAATAAGGATTAGATCCAAGGTAGAAGACCCCCTTTTTTTCCCCCCCAAATTTTTGGAAGAAAAAGGGTTGTCAGAAAGAGAGGTTTAAAATTTTCCTTGACCTGTTAGTTTTCCCTTGAGGAGAATTCCCCAACAATGTAATTAGTTGAGATCTCCCATAAAACCACTATGTCATTTTTTTTGGAGAATTTGGGCCCATTTGATGCATAAAGAGTTCACCTTATTTTCATTGCAAAGGGGGCCTTTGAAAGTAAATGCCTAAAAGGGTTGTCCTTTCCATTGTTTTTTCCTTTATTCTTACCCAAACAGTTTCCACAGAACTCCCAGTCTCTGAGCTTCAATCTCTGTGCAGATATACGCTTTTCTAACATTTCAAAGGCCCACACCCCTCCTTTGTTTTTCAAGTCTGTTTCTTGCAAATTTAAATTGTATCCTTTTAAGCCTTTCATTCCAATAGTGTGTATCGTCCCCAAAGTTTCAGTGATTCCCCAAAGACATCATATTTATTTTTTCCCGCGTTAGGAGTTCCAAAATTTTCCTTGTTTTCCCATGCCCTTTTTGCATTTGTTTAGAAACTTTCAAGTTTGTGATTGGGTTTTTCTTTTTTCAATATTTTTTTTTTTAAAATTTTTTTGTCTTTTTTTTTTTCCCCTTTCAATTTAAAAGAGAATTTTTCAATAGGGAATTTTTCAGGGGTATGGCTTTTTCCCGGGGTTTTTCTTCCCTTCCCCCCAAATTTTTTAGTTTAAAGCTCTCTGATGAGTGTAGCTAGGCGACTTCCAAATACATGTTTTCCCGTCTTCCCTTTTTGGGGCCCCCCATCTTTGCAATATCCTTTGGATAGGTAAAACACTCTTTATCCAAAAACCAAAACCCTTTCCCGACGTCACCATCGACAAAAGCCAGTTTTTTCACCTGCAAATCTTCCACCCCCTTTTTCCATGGCCATCCCCTCGAAGAGTGGAAGAGAAGACCAAAAGCGCACCCAGTTTTTTTTCACTTTCTTACCTAAGTTTTTTTTAAAATCCCCTGCGATGGTTTCCAGGTTGTTTTTCGCGGTGTCATTTGTCCCACATGTTTTTGCAGGAATGGGGATATCGGGAGGGCTTAAGAGGGCCTGATTTCCTGTCAGCCAAAATCTTTAATTTTTGCCCCCGGGGAAAACAGCCAAATTTCTCTTGAGGGGTTTTATCTGGTCTGCAAGTAGCGGGCCCCTGTTCCCCTCAAAGGGAGTCCCCCCCTGCCCAACAACTTCCGTTTCTTCTTCCAACATTTTTTTCCATTCAGGGACTATGAGGGCGTACCCAAAGGGTTTTTGTTTTTGGGCGAGGGTTTTTCCGATGGATTTTTTCATCGTTCTCCTGCGTAAGAGCCTTTTTACTGGCCCGAGCATAAGGGGTTTCTGACCTTTCCTCCCGTTTCCCCCTGCTTCTCTGGTCACATGCTTCCTTTCCCCTGTTTCTTTCCCATGCACTTTGAATTTTTCCTTTTCTGTACTTTAAAAGATAATTTGGGTCTGTTAAGAAACCCCTTCCCTTCCTTAATTTGGTTTTTCAAGTAGGGTAACCCCCTCTTCCCCGATTTTTTCAACTTTTCCTCCAACAAGGGGGCACAAGCCTTTCTTTCTGGCAGGGGAAATTTGGCTTTTCCCCCTGGGGAAATTTGTGAAAATGTAGCAAGAAAACAGCTCAACCCGATTGGGGTCCTGCCTTTCCATTTTTCTTATTTTTTCAAGGGGAATTTTTCAAAGCGGGGAAAAAAAAAAGCCCAAAAAATTTGGTTTTTTTAAAACCCTATATTGTACAAATAAAAGCTTTCCAGGTCCTGTTATTTTTCCTGTGCTTTAAATATAAAATAAAAACATAATTTTTCTACTAAACTTTTTTCCATTGGGTCCCGACGAGGGCTGAAACGAGTAAAAACCGTTTTTTTAAGAATGCGGGGAATTTATTTTGTGTATGACAAAAAAAGTAAAAGAGTGAAAAAAGTGGGGGACATTCTTTGGGAAAAAAGTAAACCCCCACAATTATTTCCGCATTCCCTCATAAGTGTGTTTTAAAATAAATTTCTATTATTACTTATTGTCTGGCAGGCCGACATGACTCGGTCCTTACAATGTTTTTGGATAAAATTTTTTGAGCATGGTTTTGTAATTTTTGTTTTATTTTGGAGGATTACTTGGGCAGGACTTGGGGGGATGCCAGTGCTGTTTGCTATTTGGGTTGATAAGAATAAGGATTGCCCAGTAGTAGGCTTTGTTACGGTGTCAGTAATACCTCGGTTTCTTTTTGATTCCGTTTTTTGATAAATGAGCCTGTGTTACTTAGAACATCTGGCCATATTCCCAATTACTACAAGTGTCATCAGATTTCATGCGTGTTTAGACGGGATCGGCTTAAATTCAAGTCTACAGGGTTTCCAAAAAGTCTCCGGGGTTATGGTTGGGAAAAAAAAATTGCAGGACAGTTTAAAGTTTTGCCTCCTGATAGTTTTTCTTTCTTTAAAATTTAAATCATTTCAGATGTGCTCAGAAACAAAAAAAAACCAATTATTTTTAAAGGATTGTCCCGGGGATATGAAACCCTACCCTAACAGTGGTTGTAATTCGATCAGTGGGGTCTGACACCAAAATCAATCAATGTATGGAGCAAAAACCCCCAAATTTCGGACCCCTTTTGGGCGTGTGCCCGTTGCGGATTTGTTTTGGATCCACAGGGGATTTTCCCGCGAATTGTTGCAGAACCGCAGTGTTTTACGTAAAATGTTACGATGGAAAAAAAATAGCGGGGGCAATGCCAAAAAAATTTGCCGGAACCCGCAGGGGTTTATTTTCCGACATGTCATTCTTTGTGCGGATTGCTCAGCGTTTCTACACCCTTTTCATTATAGAAAACCGCGGGGGTAAAAAACGCTGGAAAATCCGTTAAAATCCGAAAAAAAAACGCGCAGTTTTTTCCCGCGGATTCTCCAAGGATGCAGAACCCATGGGGAAATTCCTAGCCCAATGCAAAACGTGTGACATACCCTTAAGTGGCCACTCCTGAGTCAAAGATCAGTTTAGGCACTAGGTTTCCCATTTTCAATGGAATGAGGCTAGTTTGGGGACCTCGAAGAACAGACTTTTATCAAGGGGTAAGGGAGACCCTTATATCCCAAAGCAGGTGAATTGGTTATTATGTTTATTGGACTGCAAAGGCCCATTATTATTATTCAAGGGGCCTTCTGCTGCAGTCCCTTCCCGTAGTTCGCTAGTCCCAAATTTTCTTTTTCCCGTATATCTATGTTAAGCCGCCCGGTAAAGCCGCCCCCCCCAAATTTTCCACAAAAAAGGGGAAAAAAACTTTTGACTGCGTATAAGCTGGGTGAAAAAAATTATGCCCCCATATGTGCCAGATTTCCCCAATTCCCCAAGTTATCCCCCTTTTAAGCCCCTTTATCCCCCTTTTGCCCATATTTCCCCCCATATTCCATTTTAGGCCCCCTTGTTCCACAGCTTATCCCCCCTATGCTTCTATTATGCCCCCATATCTCCTATTATCCCCCATTTGCTCCATATTATCCCCCTCATATGCTCCAAAATTTATGCCCCCATTTGTTCCACAGCTTATGCCCCCTATGCTCCTATTATCCCCCCATAGTCCAATTTTGCCTCATATCTCCATATTATCCCCCCTTTTGCCACGCTTTGCCCCCATATGCTCCTATTTGCCCCCATATGCTCCGATTATCCCCCCCATATGCCCAGATTATGCCAAATTTGCTGCTGCTCTGCAAAAAAAAAAAAAGACATACTCCCCTCTCGTCGCGGGGGGGCCGGTGCGGTTCCCTGAGAGGGGGGTGACAGCGGAGCGCTATGGGGGGACAGGTCCGGTTTCCCCTGTCAGGACCCCGGAACCGTGTATTTCCCTGCCTTCTGCACCGCAGCGCTGGTCGTCTTCCCCTGGTCCTGGGCAGTGAATGATCTGGGGGGGGCCGGGCTCACAAATGCCGTCATCGGCCCCTGCGACATTCACAGCCAGCGGAGTCGCGAGGCGCAGCCTGCAGCGTGGAACGGGACAGGTAAATATCGTTACTCCCCCCTCCATGCGCGCCCTGCAGCCTCTCCTCTTCCCCCCGGCGGTTCCGCAGCGCTTTTCCTCGCGGTCCATGGTACCGCTCTTAAAAGTCATGAATTGTGCATATCTGACTTTAATGGCGGTGCCTGTGCCCGCGCGGAAGGAACCGAGATCGTGGGAAAGCAGAGGGGGCTGCAGAGACCGCCGGGGAGGGGGATTTAATCCGACACCCCGCTCCCCCTCCCCCGTACGCCCCCCGTTATGACCCGGTTTAAGCCGAGGGGGGGATTTCAGCCCTAAAAAATGGGCAAAAAACTGGGTTTTAAAAACCGAGTTATACGGTAATTCCACAATTGCATGATCGCGGGGTGCCTCCCGGGAATAGAACGGTGGTCAGTCTTAGGCCTTTTTCACCTTCAGTCATGCGGTCAGTCAAAATCCTCAAAAGTAAAAAAAAACGGATCCGCCATTTTTTTTTGGCGGACCCGTTTTCTTCCATTGATTTTGCATTAGTGATGGATTTTGAGGTTTCCCGTCCTTAGGTCCTTTTTTTTTGAGGGATCCCCCCAAAAATTTGGGTCCGTCTTTCGAAAAACGCCCAATGCAATTTTTTTTTTGGTCGCCAAAATGGCGGATAGGAAAAATCCCCGCATCCGCCATTTTGTATAATGGCCGCCTATGGGTGGGTTCCGTGCCCCAAAAAGAAAACCTTGAAAATCCCGACAAATCTGTCTCTCTCTCCTCTCTCTCCCTTTCTCCCCTCGGCCCGGACTTGCTACTTACATTTTGGATGAAAATTTCATCTTTCCGGGTGAAAACTTCTTGGCGGATCCTCAAAAACTGATCCGTTTACATCCGTTTTTACACTTTTTTGATGACCCCGCCATTTTCCCCATGGGGGACGTCACACGACTAAAGTGTGAAAGGGGCCCTTAGCAGACCCAGATTCCCTCTGTCAAAATTTTTTGGGGCAGAGGCCTGATTTATCTAGGATCCCCCTGCTAAGTGAAAATCTGATAATTGCAAAAATTTTGGAGCTCATAACTGGGGAAAAAAAAAAGGCAATGTCAAATAGATATATTTTTGATTCTTGGGAACTATGTAAACAATCTAAATGTTGAAAATAAATAAAAAAAATGTAATGAAAAAAAAAAATTAAGAAAAGGAAAAAAAAAAATTTTTCCCAAAAAAAACTCCGGTTTTTTAGTGCATACATTTCATATAAAGGTTATAAGGAAAAAAAAACCAAAATAAAAAACCATAGGATACTGACTTAAAATTTACCTGAGAATTTGGAAAAAAAAGTAAAAAAAAGTATCTCAAAAAATATTAAAATTTATTTTATACAAAAAGTACAGATAAAATAAAATTACAGCATTGTGTATATTTTGGGAATAGTTGTATTTTTAAAGGGAGGATGATACACCCAATAAAAAGGACCCTGTTGATGCCGCTAAATGCAATATCATTGACGAGCGAAAATGTTTAGCATCATAGAATCATAATTTAGGTCCACAGAGGGTTTCCCAAATTTATGAACTACATTTCATATAAAAAGAAATTTTTTATAAAATTTTTTATTAAACAAAAAAATCTCATTATGTAGGTACACCCTGTAGGATTAGTTAAATGGGTTATTTAGTGTGAAAATGAACAGCAAAAAAAAAACCCAAAATGGCGAGTGCTTTTTTTTCCCAGTTCGCTTTAAAAAAAATAAATGTTTAATTCACAGTTTTTAATGCACACCTAACATTCCCCAAAAAATAATAAAAATTTCCCTCTTGAAAAATCAGGCCTCATCTGGGCACATTGTAAAAAAAAAAAAAAAAAAAGGGTAGGTGCTAAAATGGGGGGAGGCAAATAAAATATTGATGTTCGTTTACACATTGTATTTTTGGTGAGCATTTTCAGGACATACAATACAGCCCAAAGTTTGGACACCCCTCTTTTAAAATTTTTCTGTATTTTCATGACTTAAAAAATTGAAATTCCTGAAGGTCAAAACTATAAATTAACACATGGGGAAATTTATATATTATCAAAAAAAGTGAAAAACTGAATTATGTCTTATATTCTGGTTCTTCAAAGTAGCCATCTTTTGCTTTGAGTTTGCTTTGCACACTCTGCATTCTCTTGATCTTCAAGAGGTAGCTATGGGAATGGTTTTCATTCACGGTGTGCCCTGTCGGTTTCATAAGTGGGTTTTTTGGCCTTATAAATGGGGTTGGGGGCCCATCAGTTGTTTTGTGCGGTTGGTGGATACCAGCGATGTCCTGGAATAGACTGTTAGAATTTGGATTATGGCAAAAAAAAAGAGCAAAAAAAAGAAAAACGAGGGGGCCATCATTACTTTAAGAAATTAAAGGTCAGTCAGCCCAAAAAATTGGGAAAATTTAAAAGGTCCCCGGCTGTTGCAAAACCTAAAAGAAACGGCCCACATGAGGGCCGCCCCGGGAAAAGGAAGAGTCCCCTCTGCTTCTGAGGATAATTTTTATCCGACACCCCCTCAGAAATCCCCAGGTTTACAGAGCTCAATTGAGCCGGGCAAGCCCACAGATTTCTAGCAGCAGACACATTTCAGCCTGTTAAGAGAAAATTTTGTGCGGGCAGGCCTTCAGGTAAAATAGCTGCTGGAAAAACCACTTCAAGGGCAGGAGCGAGCAAAGAGATTTTTTTGGGCTAAAGAACAAAAGGGAATGGGCATTAGACCGTGGAATTCGTGCTTTGGCTGATGACCCAAAATTTAATCTTTGGTTCAACCACCGTGTCTTTGTGCGAGCAAAAAGGGAACGGGGGACTCTACATTCCGGGTTTCCCCACCTTTAAAAGCATGGGGGAGGAGGTGTGATGTGGGGGGGTGCTTTCTGGGGGACACTTTTGGGGGATTTTTTTTTTCAAAATGAAGGCATACCACAGCATTTGCAGGGGCATGCTATTCCATCGGTTTGCGTTTATTTGGGAAACACATTTATTTTTAAACAGGACATGACCCCAAAACACCTCCGGCTGTGTAAGGGGTATTTGCCCAAGAAGGGAGTGTGGGGTGCTACGCAGATGCCCGGGCCTCCACAGTACCAGTCCTAAACCCCCAAATCGAGATAGTTTGGGGTGAGCTGGCCCGCAGAGTGAAGGAAAAAGGGCCAACAAGGCTAAGCATTTTTTGGGAACTCCTTCAAGATTGTTGGGAAGCCATTTCCGGTGCTCCTCTGATTCATCAAGGAATGCCAAAGTGTGCAAAGCAGTATAAAAGCAAAAGGTGGTGTAAGGTTCTATGTATATTTTCCCTAAAACCAGTTTGTTCGTCACCTTTTTCTTTCGTCTTGCTGCGCTATCTTGCCCTCAGTCAAGAGGGAGTTTCCGCTTGCATTTTCCCCCCCTGATTCCCCTTGCTTCTTAAGCACCCAAAGCTGAGCAATCAGGCTTCAATCTAGCCTGCATAAACCTGGATTTGACCCCGTAACCCTTTGGCCTTGTACTCCAGCTTTTCCTACTGAGGAACTCTGAAGAATTGTGGACTCTAAACCCTGCTCTAAAATCCCCACGTTTGCGGACTTAGGGTAACAGAGGAAGATCCTGAATCTTATTGGAGAGTGTTGCTGAGCTTGGATTATCGGGCCTGCTTGCTCCTTTTCTGTGTCTGCAAACTTTTTGTCTTTTTCCCAAAATTGTTGAAGTAATACAGGATTTTTCTTATAAAACCCTGTGACCCCGTTTTTTCATCCACCCAAGACAAGACCTATAGACTGTATACAAACATTACAAGTTCAACCCAAAAGTTGGTTCTGGTTGGGAAAGGCTGTTCTGCTGTCTGTGGTTTTCAGACGTCCATTTACTTTCTGTGATGACATGGTTTGTTTCCACAACCTTTCCTACCCTGTTTTAAAAGATCTGGAAAAGGGAGGCCCGCAAAAAGGGAATTTGGGGAGTGACTGAAATATCCTTGCAGATTTGCGAATAAAAGACCCTTTTAAAAATCACGGGACCTCAATAATCACAATTTGCAGGGGTTGGACAACCCCAGGATTTGCGAGCCAGGTTGAGTTTAGGGGGGCGGGGGCAGGCTCCTGCCGTAGCCCCCGAGTGCTGGTTTCCCCAATTCCCCCCTTTTTTCGTTTTGGGGTGAAGTGAGAAATTCGGGGGATTTTTTTAATCAATGCAATTTTTTTTTTTGACATGTTTTAAAAATTTTCCCACTGAACGTTAAAGGTGCTTACTAAAATTATTTTGCTTACAACAAGGCTTTAATGGGGGAAAACCCCTTGTTGAACGAGGTGATTGTTTAAATCACCTTGATGTTTTTTTTCACCCAATGGGGCAGGTGTTTTGTGCCCCCATGGGGTGCAACAGCTGAAGCCCCTGTTAGCTTTGCGCCAAGGTAAGCCCCCGGTAGCTGAATTCCCTTGGATTTCAGGAGAGGCCCTTGATACACCTGGGCAGTTCCGCCAAAAAATCTATTTTTCGAAAGGGGTTACTCCCGTTAAGGAGAACTTGTCGTGCCGACCCTCCCATGCGTTAGGTGATTTTTAACTACTGCATCCGATTATCCCCTTCGAACTGAAGCAGGCAAGGGATGGTTGAAGCAATCGTACTAACCTTTTCCCCCTTCCTTCAGCTAAGGAACCTTTGAGTAGGATTACAGGGGAACCCTGACCCATGAGGTGACTCTTAAAACGACGGGTTAGTGATGCACGAAAGGGAACTCTTTTTAAGGAGAATCTATGTTTCTATTGTGGTAAGTCAGGGCACTTCTTTATAAACTGCCCCACCTTTCCCGTAAGACTATGCAGCACTCTTTTTTTTGTGAGTTTTGGAGAGGGATCGTCAGGTCCGAGCCTCGGCCCAGAGATCGCAGAAACAGATTTTATTCCGGATTTAAAACCCCGTTCCTCTGAGGACGTTGATGGTAAAGCTGCCATTTTTAAAGTTTCTCAGCGGTGCCCCAGCTGAGTTTAAAAAAAAACAATTTTTTTTGTTTCTTTCCATAAAACTCGGGGTTGATCACTGGGTGTCTACTCTGCTATGTTCGACTGGGGGCAAGGGAAAATTTTATGGTGTCTTTTGCTTGAACGGGGATACGTTCAGTGAAAAAGGCTACCCCGTCAGATGGAAATGTGGAGGGCTCCTGTGACCTTGGACCAGTGATCAGGAAAAGGCCCTTTTGAGGGTTTTTGGGTAAAGATATCAAGAGAAATTGCCCTTTATGCTTATCTCTTTCCCCACTTTCCCTTATTCTGGGGCTACCGGCGGCAGGTCAAAACCCTATTTTAAAAGGGGAGACCAAGGAATTACATTTTCCAGAGAAACGATGGTCCAAAATTTTCAGCTTGCTCTTTTCCCAAAAGGAAAATAGTCAGTCCCTGAACTACCAGTGATACCAGGATTTGTGGATTTATGTGACAAGAGACGCTGACCAGCTTCCCCCTCACCTCCTAGTTTGTCCAATTGAATTATTGTGGAGCAGAGATCCCTTTTGGGTGATTACCCCCTGGGGGGCCCCGAGTAAAGGTTTAAAGGATTACATAGATGAAAATCTAGAAAGGGGTTTTTCTTACCCTCTTCATCTCGCAGGTGCACCCCTTTCTTTGTAAAGAAGAAAATGGATCTCTGAGCCCATGCGAGATTGGGGAACCAATAAGGTTACTATTAAAAACCTTTTTACCCATTGCCTTTACCCCCTGAGTTATTGGAGAGAGTGCGAATGAAAAATTTTTTTCTAAACGTTTTCGGGGGGCCTATAAATTAGTCCGTTTGACGGGGGAGAATGGAAGACTGCTTCGGTCACGCTATGGCACTTTGAATACTAGTTATCCCTTTTTGGTTGAGTACCGCCCAGCCACTTTAAAACCTTTGGGTGAATGACTCTTAGGGATCTCCTAGATAATTCGGGGTAATTTTTTTGGATGAATTCTAATTTTTTTCTAACTCCACAAAAGGAACATCAGGGACATGTGAAAAGGGGTTTGGGACGTCTAAGAAAAATTTTCCTTTACTCAAACTTGAAAAGGGTGTTTCCATGGGCCCGAAATTCAATTCGGGGGTTGTTTAACTGTCTACAAAAAGGAAATTTAGTATGGGGGGAAGAAAAACCCCAAGCTCAAGGAGGCCAACCCGAAATTGGAAGGAGTTTACGCGCTTCATGGGGTTTGCCAACTTTTTAGGTTTCATTAGAAATTTCTCTAGGTAGTGTCCCCATCACTCAACTTCCCCGGAAGATTCTGGGTTTTTTTCGGGCCCCCCAAGCCAGGAAGCTTTTCCCCGTCTAAAAGATAAATTTACCACGCTTTATCCTTTACATCCCCCCGAGCTTGCCTTCATAATGAGGGGATCTTGACTGTCCCGTTGGAGCTATATCTTCGAAAACAGGTAGAAAAATGTTTGCACCCCTGTGCTTTTTTTCCCGAGTTTCTTCGGCTGGGGAACTCGATGTGGGCAATAGGGAGTTTTGGCCATTATTCCCGCCTTCAAAAAATGGAGACCCCTTTTCGGGGCTGACAAAAATTTGCCCGACGACCATCGAAACCCTTTGATTTTATCAGGTCGGTAAGGCTGACTCCTCGCCAGGTCGCTGGAATTTTTTCTTAAACCAAATTTAATTTTATCACTCTTATAGACCAGGATGCGCAATGGAAAGGCTGATGACTCTTGGATTTACTCGCAGGACCGTCCTTTTACTCCCCCAAAGACTATTCTTCCTGCTCTGTTTCCCTGGGGTAATTCAAAATAAAGCCCTATTAAAGGACATAAGGAACATACCATGGGGGTTTCCTTTTTGGCAAAACCCCCCAAGGGACGAAGTCTTGTCTTTAAAATGGGTGGGGATTCAGGCCGTCGAAATTTTCCTAAAACAGTCAATTAAGGTATTGAATCATTCACGATTCCAGATGTGGGCATAGAAAATTTTAAAAGACACGGGAATTTTTTTTCTCGTTTCTTTTGGGGCCCATTGAGGAAAAGGTTTTTTTGAATTATGTCACTTCATGTGGGGTCGTGCAAGATGAAAAACCCCTCGCTCCCACCAACTGGTCTGTTTACCCTCTTCCCCCCCGCCCGCCCGTGGGGACCTTTCTAGGACTTCTTTTGGGGGTTACCAACCTCTCGGGGGAAGAACACCATTTAGTGGGGTTGCCCGTCTAAAAAAAGGGCTCATTTTATCCCTTGTGTGGTTTACCCACTGAAAAACAGACATCAGTTTTTATGATTAAAGATGGTTTCGCTTACAGGGGGCCAGTGAGGTTTTTTCGGATGAGGGGTGCATTCACTTTGGGTTTGGCAAAATTTTCTGTGCAGCATTGGAAAAATTAAAAGTAACCTTTTTTCTGTTTTCACCCAGACTAAGGGGGAAAGAAAACCCCAAAAAAACCCTGGGCGACCCTTTTTTTATCCCCACCAAGGGAATTTGGGGGATTATTTCCTTCTGGTTTGTATAAAAACCTCAGGGCCCCACAAAACGTTCCTTTTTACTCAAAACTAGGTTTCTCCTAACTTTCTCCACATTTCCCCATAAAAACGCCTTTACCACAGGGGCTGAAAAAACTTTTTACAAAAGAAAATGGTTTCAAAGGAAAATCGGAATGGTCAAAAAGGTACAAAAAGAAGAAAATTTTCAAAAAACCTCCCACTTTAAAGGTGGAGATTGGTCGGCGTAACCAGAAATCTTAATTAAAAGGATTCCATCGCTAATTGGGACAAAAGAAATTGGACCCCTTAAAATCAGAAAAATTTTATAAGTCCCGTTGTTTGTTTCAACTGCCGAACATGAAAACCCCCCCGTTTTTTTACCCTACAAAGGCTGCGAACCCAATTTTTGGGGTTTCCTCCCCTTCCCCTGACCCATGAGTCGGGTCGGAAGAATTTGGGGTAAAAAGATTTTAGTTTCCAGGTTGTAAAAATCAAAACAAATTTTTAAAGGCGGGGCCCCCATGGGGCAATCGGGGAAACCCCGGTAAATAACGTTAATGCTCCTCGTTGCTCCCAGTTTCATAAGAGGTACCCAACAAGCCGGGTTGGGGTTTCACCCGGGGGTTGCCTTAAGGGGGGAGAATGTAAGGTTCTTGATAATTCCGAAACCTTTTTTGTTCTCAGCCATTTTACTTTTGTCTTGCGCACTATTTCCCCTCAAAAAATGGAGTTTCCGTTCTTTCCCCCCCCCTATTTTTCCCCTTTTGCTTTTAAGGCCACACGGCAATCAGTGCTTCAAAATTACCCGGAAACCCGTACTTGACCCTGTAAGTTGGCCTTGTACCCAGCTTTCCCCACTGGGAACTCTGAAGCATTTGGGGCTTACCCCCCCTTTGAAAGACCCACTTTGCATGGCTTCGGAAAGAGAAAAGATCCTAATCTGTATTGGGGGGATTGCTGGTTGGTTATTGGCCCGGTGTCTCCTTTTTTTGTGTCTGCAAACTGTGTGTTTTCTGCCAACTTGTAAAAGTAATCGGATTTTTAAAAACCGTCCCTTGGTTTTCATGCCCCAACAAAGACGTATATAAAAGTACACATACTTTTAAGGTTTTCTTTGATAACCTAGAAAAAAAGCATATTTTCTTGTTTACACTTTTTTGTTAATATTAATTCCCAAATTTTGTTAATTCTTTTTTTGATGTTCGTGTGAATGTAAATTTTTTAGTCATAAAATACAGAAAAATCTTTAAAAAGGAAGGTGTGTCCAAACTTTTGGTCGTATGTATACGAACCGTTGTTTTAGGAAATCTGAAAATGTCCAAGTTCCCAAACCCTTTTTAACACTTTTCCTGTCCCGGATCATTGGTTCCAAACCAAGACAGTGGATCGCCCCAAAATTTCCCCGATATTACGCTGTAATATTTTTGTGAAAAACAGAAAATTGTACAAGCCCATACCAAAGCAACAAATTCCAAAAGCCGTCCTAACCCCCATTTCCTAATAGAATTAAAAAATCTTTTTTGTGCCCTTCGCACAGAAATTCCCCTTGAAAAAAAATAGAGGAAAAACTGATGTAACTGTTCCCTTTCCCATGTCCGCTCCTTGGCATCGCTTTTGCCAAGGGGCCACCGTTTTTTAGGTGGCGTGGTGATAGAAGAAATTAAAAAAGAAGATTGGTGTTGCTGGATCTTTCCACTAAAATAGGGGGGGTGGGACCCCAGTCCACCCTCGAAAATATGGTGTGGTGTTTCGTGGGTTTTCATCCTTTCTCCCGCCAATTGGGGAGCCCCACCTTTAATTTCCCAATTATCCTGAAGTTGCCAGGGAACTTTGTGCCCCTTGGTTTGCCTGTCTTTCCTTCCCTTTTATTATTGTTTCCTTTTTGACTTGGCTTTTTTTATAATATTCTTTGCATTTGATTTGTCTTTCCTGAAGAGGGATTCTATCTCTCTGTGGTTTTCTTTAAGGGAATGGCTTTCTTCTTTTATTTTTGCTTAAAAAATTTTTAAAACGTTTAAAAATTGAACACAGTGAGTAATTTGGGCTTCAGGAAATACAAAAAAAATTTTTTTCTTAAATTTGAAGTTATGTTTTTTCCAAACCTTAAAAGGGGGGGTCAAAACAATATTGTTTTTAATCCAAATTCTTCTGTTGAATAATCAAATTTGTTTTCTAGTATCTTAATTAAAACTTCCCCCTCCTTCCTTCTCTTCGTCTTAGTGCCTTTTATTTTTTTTTCACCTCCTTTTTGTGACGTTTTTTTGGAATCCCAACCCCCAAGGGCTTCGTTAGATGAGGGGTATCTCCCTACATAGCAGAGCTGATGGTTTAGTTCCCCTAGATCAGCTCCCCCAATGGTTTACGGCTTTTTCATTCTGGCCCTGGTCCCAGGTCAGGGGAAAAGATGTACAAAAAAATTCCCCTTCAAAGATTTTATGATCAATTCCCAATTCAGGGGGCGAAAGTCTTTGGCTTTTGATTTTTTTTTGTTCCTTTGGGAAAAAGAAATTTTACTCCTGAAAGGGCCTTTTTGTAAAAATTATTTTTTTAATTTTGTATTTTTAGTTATGCGAGTGTTTACCCACGGGAAAAAAAAAAGGCGGAGTTTTTTCGATTTCCAGCAAATGACCAAGGGTGATAAAATTCTTTTTTGAAAGGAAAAAAGTACACAAAGGAAATTCTGGTGATTGCGCAGACATTGGGGGCAATAATAAAAAAAAATTAAAATTTTATTTTATAGCCCCAAAATTTTTCCGCAGCATTTATTTTAGGGGGGGGTTGTCAGCAATGACATTACAGAAAAACAAAAAAAAGATCAAAAAATACCAAAAAAGGGGCCCTGTACAAGCTTAAAAAACTATGGGAAAAAAGGGGGAGACAAGAAAGGTGACGTAACAATTGCTTTCTTCGGACCATCCTAGTTTTTAAAAGGATCCCCCCCTTAATTCTACAGTTAAGAAGGGTTTTTCCAAATTTTAAAAATGGGATTAGACCAAGTGAGGAACGCCCGGCGACTGAGAGTGGTTTTTTTTCCGGGGATCGTTGGTGTGCACAACCCTATGGGAACGTAAATTTGCTAAAACAAAAGGAAATTGGAGTTTTCCCTAAGTGATTGTGTAATTACCTGCTTTTAGATAGAAAAGCTTTGCAAAGGGGCCCCCAAAAGTTTGAAAAAAGATCAGAAAGGTTGCGAGTGAAAATTCCCCGCCCCTTTTCCTTTTTCCACACTGAAAAGAAATTCCGGAAACAACTAGTCATTTGGCGAGCCGGATTTATTTGTTCCCCCAAAAACCGGAGCAGTCAAAAAATGGAGGCCAGTTTTTTCCCTCACCCAAAGAAAAAGGGCAAAAATCGCCATAAGGGGGGTCGTTTTTTGGTGGAGGGCTTTCCCTTTGTGGAAACCTTCCAAAAGGGGGTTCCACCTCAATCAAGGATTCTTTGAACTTTTGGGCCCAATTAAGGGCCCCTTGAAGGCCAAAAGGCAGGCAAGGCCCAAAAAAATTTTTTCCTCCAAGACAAGCCTCTGCTCACATGCACAAGGCTAAGTCAAAACGTTGGAGCGGGCTTCCGTGGTTACACCCCCCTTATTAAGTCTAGCTCTCCCACTACATCTGTTTTCCCAAACCCAAAAAAAACCCAAGGGTAACCAAATTTAAACCATTTTTGATGCCGGTGTTTTGGATGCCTTATTTAGGCAAATTGAAATTTTTTTTGCAAGGTTCGTTGGAAAACCCATGAAGAAGTGTGTTGACATCGGGAAGTAGTGGAAAAAGAAGTTTCCTTATTCTTTTTTCATTTTTGGGGAAAACCAAAAATTTCGAGCCCCCGTTATGTAAAAAAAAATAAAAAAAGTAAGGGTTTTTTCATCAACCGCGCTGGGTTTACCCGTCCCCCTTTGGCGAAAAGGCATCAAGGAAGTCAGGGGCAGTGCTCTTGTTTTCTTGATGTTCAATTGTTTTTTTTTTTTTCCCTTTTAACAAAAAGGAATAAAAAAAAAAAACCCCCCCCAAAGGGGAAAAAAATTTTTTTTAAAAAAAAATTATATTTATTTTAAAGGGGTTTTTTTACATGGAACAATGGGGAAAAAGGCCCAAAAATTTTTAAAAAACCTTTTTAAAAATCTGAGTATTATTCAACATGTTTTTAGTTTAAAATAAATTCAAAAAAAGCTTTTTTTTATTTTTGCGACCATAAAAATTTTTAAAATTACATAAAATTTTTTTTCCCCCAAAGGTGAAAAAAAAAAATGAATTTTCCTGCATAAAAAAGAACACAGTAAATTTTTTAAAAAAAAAACCGTTTACTCACCCCCCCGCCTTAGCGCCCCTCACTTCTTTTTCCTGGTGCTTGTTTGAGGGGCAGCGGGCACTCCACAACTACAACAAAAACTGTTGCAGCCCCAACATGGGGGTTTTGCTGTCTGCACTTTCCCTAAGCCCTCAATGGCTTCAGCATCGTGTCTGTGTTGGGCCCCTGCAAACACCAGGAGCAGCGGCGGGAAAAGTGCTGAGCAGGGGAAAAGGGATTATGCTTATTTTAAATTTTTTAAAAACCCGGTACTAATTTACGAAGTTTAAATTCAAAACTTTTTAAAAGGTTTTGTGAAGATTGCCCCCCGAAAATTTCCTCCTTTCCCTTGGTTAAAAGGTTAATGTGAGTGCCCTTTGGGAGAGCCAGGAGATTGCTGAGCAGAGGCCCGAGGTGAGCCCAAAAGAACAAAAAATAGGTTGGGAATAGTGGACCCTGACAGAAAAAATTGTTACAGTTGGGGGGAAAGTTGAGCTCGGCTGATGTGTGTGTGTCTAATGAGAATTTTCCACTTGCTTTCAGTTCTTCTCCTTGGAAAAAGGAACAAAGGGTTTAGCAGTATTTTGGAACACGTTTTAAAGGTTGTCCCACTTTATAACATTTTTTTATTTGGCCCGGGGGGGAAAGTTTTTTGGCTTTGGGGGTGGGAGGTGTGTTCCAAAATTTGAGCAGCTTAGCGTCCCCATAATTTTCCCTTTTGTTCTTGAATTTTGGGGGGGGGTTTCTTGGAAAATTTTTTAATATTTTGTTTTATGTACATGCAAACAGTTCTTCATATAAGGGAGGGGGCTTTAGGGGGCCCCCCTTTTATCTGTCCCCAAAAACATCCCCCACCTTTTCCCTTTTTTTAATTCGGCTCCAAGGAGCTTCCGGGTTTTTTTCCCAGCCTTAAGGATTTGAATTTAAAAGCCAATTTACACAATTCTTCGCACGGCGCTCTCAAAAAACCTAATAAAAAGGGAGCTGGGGGGGCCAGCCCAAAGATTCCCCCCTATACCATGGGCCCGAGGGAAAAGTCCAAAATTCTTTGTTAAACATTTATTTTGTTTTTTTAAACCTTAAAAAAGGGGTCAACCATTCTCCCACATATGGGGTATCAGCGCACTCAGGACAAAATTGCACAATAACTTTTGGAGTCTTGTTACCCTTGGGGAAAATAAAAATTGGGTGAAAAAATCAATTTTGTGGAAAAAATATGATTTTTTAATTTTACGGCTCTACGTTATAAACTTGTGTGAAGCACTTGGGGTTCAAATTGCTCACCAAAGGATCTAGATAAGTTCCTTAGGAGGTCTAGTTTCCCAAATGGGGCACTTGTGGGGGGTTTCCACTGTTTAGGCACAGCAGGGGCTCTCCAAATGCAACATGGCGTCCAATCTCATTCCAGCCAATTTTGGTTGGAAAAGTCAAATGGTGCTCCTTCCATTCCGAGCTCTGCCATGCCCAAACAGTGGTTCCCCCCACATATGGGGTATCAGCTACTCCAGGACAAATTGGACAGCAAATTTTGTGGTCCAATTCTCCTGTTACCCTGGGAAAATAAAAATTAATGACTAAGAGATAATTTTTGTGGGAAAAAAATAAGGATTTTTTATTTTCATGCTCGGCATATAAACTTGTGTGAAGCACTTGGGGGGTTCAAAGTGCTCACCAAAGATCTAGATAAGTTCCTTAGGGGTCTAGCTTCCAAAAATGGGGTCACTTGGGGGGTTTCCACTGTTTAGGCTCATCTGGGCACTACAAATGGAACATGACCCCCATCAATGTTTGCATTCCAAAACGGTACTGCTTCTTTTCCAAGCCCTGCCGTGCGCCCAAACAGTTTCCCTCCCCCACATATGGGGTATCAGCGTACTCAGGACAAATTGGAAAACAACTTTTGTGGTCCAATTTCCCTTGGAAAAATCAAAAATTTGGGACTAAAAAATCATTTTTGTGGAAATTGTTTTTTTTTTTTTTTTCACACCCAGGCATTATAAACTTTTGTGAAACACTTTGGGGTTCAAAGTGCTCACAAACAGAATCTAGATAAGTTCCTTAGGGGGTCTATTTCCAAAATGGTGTCACTTATGGGGGTTTCCCACTGTTTAGGCATATCAGGGGCTGTCCAAACACGACATGGCGTCCAATCTCAATTCCAGCCAATTTTAGTTTGAAAAAGTCAAACGGCGCTCCTTCCCTTACGAGCTCTGCCGTGTGCCCAAACAGTGGTTTTTCCCCCACCTAGGGTATTGGCGTACTCAGGAGAAATTGCACAACAACTTTATCTGCCCATTTTCTCCTTTTAAACCCTTGTGAAAATAAAAAACGTTTGTAAAAGACATTTTTTGTGGCTAAAAAGTTAAATATTAATTTTTTCCTTCCACATTGCTTCAGCTCCTGTGAAGTACCTGAAGGTTATAAACTTCTTGAATTGGTTTTGAGTACCTTGAGGGTGCAGTTTTTAGAATGGTTCACTTTTGGGTATTTTCTGCCATATAGACCCCTCAAAGTGACTTCAAATGTGAGGTGGTCCCTAAAAAAATGGCTTTGTAAATTTTTGTTGTAAAAATGAGAAATCACTGGTCAAACTTTTAACCCTTATAATTTCCTAACAAAAAAAAATTTTGGTTCCAAATTGTGCTGATGTAAAGTAGACATGTGGGAAATGTTATTTATTAACTATTTTGTGTGACATATCTCTCTGTTTTAAGGGAAAAAAAATTCAAAGTTGAAAATTGCAAAATTTTCAAAATTTCGCCATATTTGTGTTTTTTTCAAAAATAAAACGCAAGGTATATCGAAGAAATTTTACTTCTAACGTGAAGTACAATATGTCACGAAAAACAGTCTCAGAATCGCGAAGATCCGTTGAAGCGTTCCAGAGTTTATAACCTCATAAAGAGACAGTGGTCAGAATTGTAAAAATTGGCCCGGTCATTAATGTGAAACCACCCTTGGGGGTGAAGGGTTAAATCAAAAAAAACCGATTTAAATAAAAAAAATCCGATTTTTTTTGATTTTTTAAAAAAATCATTGAATTTTTATCCACCCTGACCCTAGAACAACCCTAACCCTAATGGAAAAGAAAAATGAATACAACTATAACCCCAACCATAACCCTAACCTTAGCCCCAACAATAACCCTAGCAATAACCCCAATTAAAAGCCCAAACCATAACCCTAACCCTAATGGAAAAATAGAAATAAATTTTTTTATTTTATTATTTTACCTAACATAAGGGATAATAAAGGGGGGTTTAATTTACTATTTTTTTTATTTTGATCACTTTGATAGGGTCTGTCACAGTGATCAAAATGAACCAATAGGAAAAATTTCCTATTGTTGCCGGGGCGGCCGGCAGATCTCAATGGGTGCACTGTTGTGAATGGCTTGAAATGAGTTCTGAACAGAGGCCCCTTGGTGGTTACAACGGTACTGGACTGTCCAGTGAAGATTGTGAGGATTAGGAATCAGGTGTTACTGACTGGTCTTATATAAGGGTGTCGTCTTCCCATCAGGGTTGCCGGTGATCAATTGTTTTGGTCTCAATCCTTGATTCCTGTTTCCTTGTAGCCTGCTGTGTCGTGTCTGCATCTCCTGCTAACAGATAAGACATTTCTTCTTTTTGTTTTTGTGCTTGATTTTGCATTTTGTCCTGCACTTCTGTGGGGGCCTTCAGGTCCCCTCCGGGGGCTTTTGCCCTCTCAGTTTAGTTCAGCCACTGATGTTTGTACATTTGCTTTTTCCAGTTTTTTGGGATTGCAGTAAGTGCCCTTCCTATCCTTTTCTATTTAGGTAGTTTGGGCCCCAGCGTTTGCTCATACTGTTTTCTGTCTGTGTCAGTATTTCTTCTTGTCTAACCGCCATTACATGTTTGGGGGCTTTCTATGTTCTTTGGGGATCTGCTCCGGGGCAGATAGCTTTCCTCTTTCTATCTTTAGGTGTAGTTAGTTTCTCAGGCTGTGACGAGGCGTCTAGGACCAACGTAGGAACGCTCCACGGCTGCCTCTAGTTGTGGTGGTTAGTCAGGGTACTGCAATCTCATAGATTCCAACTGCTCTGGTGTATTGCCTTTTTTACCTGCACTCCTCAGCTACCGAAACATAACAGTATCACCGGCCTAAAAATTAAAAATTTTATGGTACTCACACAAGGGAAAAATATTGTGAAAGAAAAAAGGTTGTCAGAGTTGTCAGAGATATTTTTCTGTTTGTTGCATTTTTTTTTTTCCCTCTGTATCTCTGGGTGCTGGGGAGGATTTTTTCTCTCAATGGAGTTTGCACAGTTGTCTGGCCGTGTGGATCAGCTTGCCACTGAGGTTCAGAGTATTGCTGCCTATCTTGCTGGGTTGCCTGTTGTGGAACCTAGGATTCCCATGCCAGATTTGTTTTTAGGGGATCGAGCTAAGTTTCTGAATTTCAAAAATAACTGTAAATTGTTTTTTGCCTTAAAATCTAAGTCCTCAGGGAACGCAGCGCAGCAGGTTCAAATTGTCATCTCTCTCCTGCGCGGCGATCCTCAGGATTGGGCTTTTTCCCTGACACCTGGGGATCCTGTTTTGAGTGATGTTGATGCATTTTTTCAGGCTTTGGGGTTATTGTACGATGAGCCTAATGTCACTGATCAAGCTGAAAAAGCCTTGTTGGCATTAAATCAGGGGCTTGATGACGTTGAGTTATACTGTCAGAGATTCCGTAGGTGGGCAGTCCTGACCAAATGGAATGACGACGCTTTGGCAGCCCTTTTTCGGAAGGGTCTGTCAGATAATGTAAAGGAAGTTATGGTGGGATTCCCTGTCCCTCTGGTCTCAATGATTCTATGTCATTAGCGATTCAAATTGACAGACGTTTGCGTGAGCGGAGAAGTATGCATGGAATAGTGTTGCCTTGTGAACCTGCTTCTGAATCCATGCAGTGTGATAGAGTGGTTTCTGGGGCACAGCGTCATGAGTTTCGAAAGCGCAATGGGTTATGTTTCTACTGTGGTGATGCCTCTCATGCTATTTCAGTCTGCCCTAAGCGGGGAAGACGTTTTGCATGCTCAGTTGTCTTGGGTAGTGTTCAGACTAAGTTTTTATTAACTGTTACCCTGATATGCTCTCTGTCCTCATTTTCTGCTCAGGCTTTCGTTGATTCGGGAGCAGCTATTAACCTGATGGATTTTGATTTTGCTAAACGTTGTGGGTTTCCCTTGATACCCCTACGGAAGTCTATTCCCCTACTGGGGAACGATTCTACCCCTCTGGCTGAGAATAAACCTCAGTTCTCTACTCAGGTGATAATGAGGGTTGAACCTGATCATCAGGAGAGCTGCAAATTTTTGGTTCTGTATAATCTGCATGACATTATCGTACTGGGTTTCCCTTGGTTACAGTCTCATAATCCTGTTTTGGATTGGAAATCTGTGTCTGTAACCAGTTGGGGCTGCCAATGTGTTAATACCAACACTCCTGTTTTTTCTGCCTCCCCCCAGGCTCAGGATGTTCCTGACTTTTTGATTGATTTTTCTGATGTGTTTAGCGAAAGTAAATCTGCATCCTTGCCTCCCCATAGGAGCTATGACTGCGCTATTGAATTAGTGCCTGGTAGTAAATTCCCTAAAGGTCGCCTTTTTAACTTGTCTGTACCTGAACATGACGCTATGCGGTCTTATATCAAGGAGTCATTGGAGAAGGGTCATATCAGACCATCCTCTTCACCCTTGGGTGCCGGTTTTTTCTTTGTGGCCAAAAAGGATGGTTCATTAAGGCCGTGTATTGATTATCGTCTTTTGAACAATATTACTGTGAAATATCAATATCCGTTACCCTTGATTTCTGACCTGTTTTCCAGGGTGAAAAACGCTACTTGGTTTACCAAGCTTGACCTCAGGGGGGCATATAACCTTATTCGCATTAAGCACGGGGATGAATGGAAGACGGCATTTAATACCCCTGAGGGGCATTTTGAGTACCTTGTGATGCCCTTTGGGCTCACTAATGCTCCTTCTGTCTTCCAGTCCTTCATGAATGACATTTTCAGGGATTTTGTGGATAAATTTCTGATTGTTTATTTGGATGATATCTTGATTTTTTCCAATGACTGGGACTCTCATGTGAAACATGTTCGAACTGTATTCCAGATTTTGAGAGAGAATGCTCTGTATGTGAAGGGATCAAAGTGTCTTTTTGGCGTACAGAGGATCTCATTTCTGGGATTCATTTTGTCCCCATCTGTTATTGAAATGGACCCGGTCAAGGTTCAGGCCATCTGTGATTGGGTCCAACCTACTTCATTAAAGGCTCTTCAAAGATTTTTGGGTTTTGCCAATTTTTATCGTAAATTTATTGGTAATTTCTCGGTTATTGTTAAACCATTAACTGATTTGACCAAAAAGGGTTCTGATGTGGTGAATTGGCCTCCTGAGGCAGTCTCTGCATTTCAGGAACTTAAGCAGAGATTCACTTCTGCTCCTGTTCTACGGCAGCCTGATGTTTCTCTGCCATTTCAGGTGGAGGTTGATGCCTCTGAAATTGGGGCAGGTGCCGTTTTGTCCCAAAGAGATCCAGAGACCTCTAAAAGTAACCCTTGTGCCTTTTTCTCTCGAAAATTTTCTCCTACTGAACGTAATTATGACGTGGGTAATCGGGAGTTATTGGCCATGAAGTGGGCTTTTGAAGAGTGGAGACATTGGCTGGAGGGAGCCAAACATCAGGTGGTGGTCCTTACGGACCATAAGAATCTGGTTTATCTGGAATCTGCCAAGCGACTTAATCCTAGACAGGCCAGGTGGGCCTTGTTTTTCATACGTTTTAATTTTGTGGTTTCCTTTCTTCCTGGCACTAAGAATGTTAAGGCGGATGCCCTCTCGAGGAGTTTCCTTGCGGACTCTCCTGAGTCATCTGATCCTTCTGTTATTTTGAAAGAAGGTGTAGTTATTTCCGCCATCTCGCCCAATTTGAGACTGGCTCTGGAGGGGTGTCAGGAGGATAGGCCCGAGCGCTGCCCTGTTGGGAAATTGTTTGTCCCGGACCAGTGGAAAAAGAGTGTGATGTCTGAGATTCATTGTTCCGCGTTGGCCGGTAATCCCGGAATTTTTGGTACCAGAGACTTGGTTAGTCGGTCCTTTTGGTGGCCTACCTTGTCTCGTGATGTCAGGGAATTTGTGCAGTCCTGCGGGACTTGCTCTCGCTCCAAGCCTTGCTCTCGCTCTAGTGGTTTGTTGATGCCATTGCCTGTGCCCAAGAGACCATGGACCCATATCTCTATGGATTTCATTTCCGACCTCCCTGTTTCTCAGAGAATGACAGTCATCTGGGTGATTTGTGATAGGTTTTCCAAGATGATACATCTTGTGCCATTACCTAAGTTGCCTTCCTCCTCTGAATTGGTGCCTGTGTTCCTTCAGCACGTGGTTCGTTTACACGGCATTCCTGAGAACATTGTGTCTGACAGAGGAGTCCAGTTTGTTTCCAGATTTTGGAGGACCTTTTGTTCTAAACTTGGTGTTCAATTGTCTTTCTCCTCGGCGTTTCATCCTCAGACCAATGGTCAAACTGAGAGAACAAACCAGACATTGGAGACTTATCTAAGATGCTTTGTGTCTGCTGATCAGGATGACTGGGTCTCTTTTTTGCCTTTGGCTGAGTTTGCTCTTAATAATAGGGCTAGCTCTGCCACTTTGATGTCTCCATTTTTCTGTAATTCTGGGTTTCACCCTCGATTTTCTTCAGGACAGACGGAGGCTTCTGTCTGTCCAGGTGTTGACTCTGTTGTGGAGCGTATGCAACAGATTTGGGACCAGGTAGTGGAGAGGTTGTCCCTCTCTCAGGAGAGGGCCCAGCGGTTTGCTAACCGGCATAGGACTGATGGTCCTCGGTTTAAAGTGGGGGACTTGGTCTGGTTGTCCTCAAAAAATATTCCTATGAGAGTGGCATCTCCTAAATTTAAGCCTAGGTTCATTGGACCTTATAAGATCATGGAGATTCTTAATCCTGTTTCTTTTCGTTTGCTTCTTCCAGGGACATTTAAGATCCATAACGTGTTCCACAAGTCCTTGTTGAAGAGGTTTGTTGAGCCAGTGGTTCCTACTGCTGTGCCTCCTGACCCTGTTCTGGTTGAGGGCAATCTGGAGTTTGTGGTTGAGAAAATATTGAATTCTCGTTTTTCTAGACGGAAACTCCAGTATTTGGTTAAGTGGAGAGGTTATGGTCAGGAAGACAATTCTTGGGTGTTTGCTTCGGACATCCATGCTAGGAGACTCATCCGTGCGTATCATAGAACTCATCCTGACCGACCTGGTTGCTCAAATGAGGGTTCGGTGACCCCTCCTCAAGGGGGGGGTACTGTTGTGAATGGGCTTGAAATGAGTTCTGAGCAGAGGCTCCCTCTGGTGGTTACAAGCGGTACTGGACTGTCCAATGAAGATTGTGAGGATTAGGAATCAGGTGTTACTGACTGGTCTTATATAAGGGAGTCGTCTTCCCATCAGGGTTGCCGGTGATCAATTGTTCTGGTCTCAATCCTTGATTCCTGTTTCCTTTGTAGCCTGCTGTGTCGTGTCTGCATCTCCTGCTAACAGATAAGACATTTTCTTCTTTTTGTTTTTGTGCTTGATTTTTGCATTTTGTCCTGCACTTCTGTGGGGGCCTTCAGGGTCCCCTCCGGGGGCTTTTGCCCTCTCAGTTTAGTTCAGCCACTGATGTTTGTACATTTGCTTTTTCCAGTTTTTTCAGTGGCTGCTGTTTTGATTTTGTTACACCAGAGAACTGATTTAGGTGGTGGAGGTCGTGTGATCTCAGGTGTTTTTGAAATTAGTAGAGTTGGTGCTTTTCAGGGTTTTTTGGGATTGCAGTAAGTGCCCTTCCTATCCTTTTCTATTTAGGTAGTTTGGGCCCCAGCGTTTGCTCATACTGTTTTCTGTCTGTGTCAGTATTTCTTCTTGTCTAACCGCCATTACATGTTTGGGGGCTTTCTATGTTCTTTGGGGATCTGCTCCGGGGCAGATAGCTTTCCTCTTTCTATCTTTAGGTGTAGTTAGTTTCTCAGGCTGTGACGAGGCGTCTAGGACCAACGTAGGAACGCTCCACGGCTGCCTCTAGTTGTGGTGGTTAGTCAGGGTACTGCAATCTCATAGATTCCAACTGCTCTGGTGTATTGCCTTTTTTACCTGCACTCCTCAGCTACCGAAACATAACAGCGCACTGCACATTCGCCCACCATTTTCTTCCCTGAAGAAGATGTCGGCGGCTGGGGGAATTCAGGAGGGTCCAGGGACACCCTAGGTACCGAGGGGAATCGGGGGACCACATTTCTCTCTCCTCTGATGTGCGATCACATCAGAGGAGAGGGAAATTAAATGGGAAATCTGACTTTTTTTTGCTGGTGATCGCAATACTGGGGTCAGTAAAAACCAACCCAAATCATGTTCTCCGAGACCCCGGAGAAATTCTGACTCTGGGGGTGCTATACACTTATTTCTCAGCGCCGTTAAAAAACGGCGCTGAGGATTAAGTACTCTTAACTGCTGCCGTTAAAAGGCATATCGGTGGTCGTTAAGGGGTTAATACCTTTATTAAATTGTCTTATTAATGTGAGCCTTAAGATAGACATTATTATAGTTCTGTCTCTATAGCAGATAAATGAAATGAAGATACTTGGCAATTAATAACCTATGAAAGGACTAAAGGAGGTCACATTTCAGCACTGTGATGATATTGATGCTACTCATAGCTCTCAGTACATCAGTCATTTTCCTTATTACTGTCTTAAATTCATTTCTAGGGACCTTTAAAAATTATTTATCACAAAGGGAATATGGATGAGTATGTTTCATTAAAAAGAGAATTCATTACATTAAAAGAATATACAGCCGCCAAGCTAGAACTCATAATGTGCATATCAAATCACAGGAGATACAGAACGCTCACAGCAAAGAAATACAAGGGACGACTAGGGAATAGATAAACTACGTGCGGTGTATCTTCCCTGTGAAGATGTTTAATTGGTAAAATATGGAGAAATCCTAACTTTGTAAGTATCCAAATATCCCAACCTTACTTGGACTTTGACTGTTTTCAGACTTTCTTGGATCAGTTGGCATCAAAATCTGACCTTATGTGCCCTAAGAAAGGGGTTGCATAATGCACCCTTCTACACTCAGCCCTGAAGTTCAGCATGAAAGCTACCAAATGGAAAAGTGTTCATCCAATTTCCACACCAGTTCTTGATTATAGTATATATGCCCCTTTTGCCGCCTCATCAAATACTCCATGTGCAGTTCACAGTAAAACTGTCAGCCAGCTGCTGGAGCTTCTTTTCTGCTTCACTTTTATATCATATATTCTATGGAGAAATGCTGATTGATGACAAATGCGACTGGTGTATATGTGCATCATACCATTTTTACCACCTGCTTAGAAACCGCAAATAGAGTTGAGCGAAACAGGTCGGTCAGATTCAAAAGTCGCCGACTTTCGCCAAAGTCGGGTTTTGTTGGCCGAAACTCGACCATAGCGTGCAGTCGGCCATGCGGTTGTTGACTCGAGCGCCCAAGTCGGTTTTCCCATAATGCTTGCAGGCGCCTTTTTTCAGCCAATGAGCTAGGACGTGCACTGTGGGCAACGAGATGACATGTGCAGCGTCCAACACCATCTTAGAGAAGGGCATTGCAGTGATTGGCTTGCTTTGGGGGGTGTCATAATGTCTATAAAAGCCCTTACCGCTGACCTCCATTTTACTTCTGCCGATCTTAGTGTAGGGAGAGGTTGCTGACGCTGTTTCTCAGTAGGGAGAGAGTTAGGCAGGAAAGAGAAGTTCTTCTGTGCTTGTTCTGATAGCAATTGTGCTGTACAGTTAGTGTGCAGTGACAGGGGTGGATTTACTTGTGTGCAGCAGCACTGGTTATTAGGCTGCCTGCCAGTGACAGGGGAGGATTTTCTTGTGTGCAGCAGCGCTGGTTAATAGGCTGCCTGCTAGCTGTATTACTGTGTGTACACTGCTGTGCAGACTGCTTTTTACACAGCACTAATACTTTGATTCTTTCTTTCTGCACACTTACCGACCGTTCATTTTTTCCCACACCGTATAGAGCTGTACGCTACTCACATACTACCGTGTACCGGCTGGTATCACGGACAAATACATGCTGACTATCTGTGTGTGACTCCGGAAATATATACGGAGATTGCAATTTTCCCCTATACCGTATAGAGCTGTACTCTTCTGAGACAGTACCGTATATCTGCTCTTTGTATTACGGTGAAATCCATACTGAGTGAGCGTCTGTGTGTGACTCCGGAAATATATACGGAGATTGCAATTTTCCCCTACACCGTATAGAGTTGTACTTTTCTGAGACAGTACCGTATATCTGCTCTTTGTATTACGGTGAAATCCATACTGAGTGAGCGTCTGTGTGTGACTCCGGAAATATATACGGAGATTGCAATTTTACCCTACACCATATACAGCTGTCTGCTTCTGATACAGTACTGTATATCTGCTCTTTGTATTACGGTCAAATCCATACTGAGTGAGCTTCTGTGTGTGACTCCGGAAATATATACGGAGATTTAAATTTTCCCCTACGCCATATACAGCTGTACGCTCCTCAAACAGTACCATATATCTGCTGGTATTTTTGGTACATTTTCCCAAACATGAGGAAGTATGGTGGAAGAAGCCGCGGACGTGGGCGGGGGGGCCAACTGGGAATGATGGTGGTGGTGCATCTGCTGGTAGTGCCAAAAGCCCAATAGCACCTAAGGCAGGAGGAGTTGAGACTGCATCATCATCTGGCTCCAGAAGGCCTGGAAGGCTCCCTTTTCTGGGAGTAGGTAAACCGCTTTTAAAGCCGGAGGAACAGGTTTTGGCTTACATTGCCGAAACAGCCTCCTGCTCTGTCGCCTCCTCTTCTGAAGTTTCAAAAAATGCAAGCACTGAGTCCTCAGTGCAGGCTCCTGGTCAGGAACGACACCTTTCCTTGTGTCCTTCACCCCCACCAAAAGTGAAGGATGTGGCAGGCCACACTTCAGATTACTCCATGGAGCTCTTTTCACATACCATGCCTGGGTTATCAAGTCAAATCCTGAATTCCCCAGTCCAAGATGAATATGACATGGAGTGCACTGATGCACAGCCACTGCTATCTGATTCTGCTGGTACATTCACCCAGAGCACTACATTGCACTCGCAGTCTACTGAACCAGAATCTGACCCTGATGAAACTCAGGTGCCCCTTCCCGCATACTCTTAACACCTTACACGGTGACACAGAGGAAGGTGCAGATGAAATTGAAGAGGAGGTGATGGATGACCCAGTTGACCCGGTTTGGCATCCATTGGGGGAAGAGGGTGCCGCTGGCAATAGCCCAGAAGAGGAGGAGGATCCGCAGCAGGCATCGACATCGCAGCTGCGGTTATCTGGCAGGCTCGTAGCAGTCCAAAAACATGTTAGAAAAACAAAAAGAGTTGCAGGACAGCTTGGCCAGATGGTCAAATTAGCACTGCGTGCAAGCCCTGAAAATTTATCCCATAGTAGGAAGAGTGCAGTGTGGCACTTTTTTGACCAAAATCCTATTGATGAGGCAAAGTTTATCTGTAAGAAGTGCGGAAGAACCTTTAGCCGAGGGAAAAATCTCCAAAAATTGAATACCAGTTGCATGCTTAGACGTTTAAACACAATGCACTTGCAAGCGTGGACGGAGTACAAAACCTCACTGGCTTTGAACGGCTATATTGCCAAACTGATCTCATTAGAGATGATGCCCTTCCGTTTGGTTGAAAGCGCAGCGTTCCGAGAGTTCATGGCCTACGCTGTCCCACACTGTGACCTACCCAGTCGGCACTTCTTTTCTAGAAAAGCCATCCCTGCCCTCCACCTGCATGTGAAAGACCGCATTGTCTATGCACTCAATCAGTGAGTGGAAAGGTGCACCTCACAACAGATGCATGGGCCAGTAGGCATGACCAGGGCCATTACGTGTCCATCACTGCACACTGGGTTAATGTGGTGGATGCAGGGTCCACAGGGGACAGGGGCGGTGGGACAGTGCTGCCTAGCCCACGGTATAGGCAACAGTTGGCTGTAGGCGTTCGACCCTCCTCTCCTCCAGAAGCAAAAGCTCGTCGACAGAGCGCAGTCGCATGAGCACTCCATCCGCAGCTGCCAGTGATGCACACGAGGTGTCCCACTATCGATCAGCTAATAGTAAGCGTCAGCAGGCTGTTTTAAAGATGATGTCTTTGGGCGACAACAGACACACCCCGGAGGTACTGGCCGACTACTTGCAGCGAGAAACTGAGTCATGGCTGGGCAGTCTACATCTTGAGCCAGGCAAGGTAGTCAGTGATAACGGCCGTAATTTTGTGGCGGCCATAGCCCTGGCAAAACTCAGACACATACCTTGCCTGGCTCACACCTTAAATCTGGTGGTGCAGTGCTTCATAAATAATTATCCGGAGTTACCAGTCCTGCTCCATAAGGTGCGAAGACTGTGCTCGCACATCTGTTGCTCGTCCGTTGACTCCAGTCGTATGCAGAGGCTGCAGCGATCGCTCCACCTCCCCAAGCACCGCCTAATCATAGATGTTGCAACAAGGCTGTGCGAACAGAGGCAGGCTGTAATGCATTTGTGGGAGGATCCACGGGCAGGCAGTTTGATGGCAGACATCAAGTTGTTGGGTGTGCAGTGGTCAAAGCTGAAAGACCTCTGTAAAGTTCTTCAGTGTTTTGAGGAATGCACACGGCTGGTAAGTGTAGACGACACCATCATAAGCATGAGCATCCCACTTATGCGTCTGCTCATGCAAACTTTGACACACATTAAGGATCTGGCGTCTGCAGTGGAGGAGGAGGAGGAGGGAAGCCTTGATGACAATCAGGCATTGTCTGCTCAGGGAACTGTCCTGGACGAGGTGGAGGAAGAGGAGGAGGATGAGGATGAGGGGGATGATTATTTTGGGGAGGATGATGCTTCTCAGGGGGCAAGAGAAAATGTTGGCTTGCCAAGGTCAGGTACAGGGTTTGTGCGTGAATGGAGGGATGTGGATTTGGCAGAAAGTGCTCCTCCACCCACCACTGGCAGTGCATCATTGACACCTGGAACATTGGCCCACATGTGTGATTATGTCTTGCGGATCCTAAAAAGGGACCACCGCATTGCCAAAATTATGAAGGATGACGACTATTGGTTGGCCAGCATCCTCGATCCACACTATAAAGGCAAATTACAGAACATCATGCCACAAGAGAACCTAGAGCTAATATTGGCGAACAAACAAGCAACTCTGGTAAACCTTTTGTTAGAGGCATTCCCAGCACACAGCAGTGGTGCAGGTTCTACCACGAGCCGTACTGGACCAAATGGAAGAGGTATTCGTGTTGCACACAGCCGAAGTGCCGTTGGAGCCAGGGGTTTCATGACCATGTTGTGGTCTGATTTCTCGAGTAACGCTCACATGACTGGTAATACTGAATCGATTGCAACAGACAGGAGACAACAGTTGTCAACTATGGTCCAAAATTACCTCTCCTCCCCTATCGATGTTCTCCCTCACAGTTCATTCCCCTTTGACTACTGGGCCTGTAAACTGGACACCTGGCCTGAATTGGCACAATATGCCTTTCAGGAGCTCGCTTGCCCTGCTGGTAGTGTGCTATCAGAAAGAGTCTTCAGTGCTGCTGGATCAATCCTGACAGAAAGAAGGACCCGGCTGTCGACCCAAAATGTAGGTGATCTCACCTTCATTAAAATGAACCATGCCTGGGTTTCAAAGGATTTTGTACCACCTTCCCTTGATGACACATAGGTTGCCAGCAAAATGGCTCGCTTTGTCCTCCTCTTCCTTCGACTTCTCCAATTCCTCCATTTGCAGCTGCTGAACATCCAGCCTACACCTCAACATATGCCACTTTTTCCACCTCCCTAACTGGGCTGTCCCCCCCCAGGGCCGGCGTCAGCACCTGGCGCCCCCGGGCAAGTGCCGGGGCTCTGAGCAGGTGGGAGGGCCCACTCGCCGTCAGAGACACCGGTGTACTATGAGGGGCCCTGTGCCAGTTCCCAGCGCCCACGAGTGTGCCTCCCTGCTTGCTCAGGGCCCCAGCACTTGCAATACTTACCTCTCCATGCTCCACCGCTGTGAGGTCTTCCGCGTTTCCTGACAGTGACATTCAGGTCAGAGAGCACGATGATGACACGTCTGTGCGCCCTCTGCCTGAACAATCAGTGCAGAGAGCTAGAAGATGGCAACGCTGAGGAGTCCAGAGTAGAGCAGTGCCCAGCGAGGAGAGGTATTTCATTTTTTTTAATGGTTGGAGGAATATATGGGGAGCATTATACACTGGAGAATTATATATGGGGCCCATCATACACTTGAGCATCATAGATAGGGCCCATTATACACTGGATCATCATCCATGGGGCACATCATATACTGGAGCATCATATGAGGCCCATTATATATGTCGCATCATATGGGGCACATTATATATGGAGCATCACATGGAGCCAATTATATATGGAGCATTATATATGGGGACCATTATATTTGGAGCATTATATGGGGCTCATCATACACTGGAGCATCATACTGTATATGGGGCCCATCATATACTAGAGCATCATATGGGGTTCATTATTTATGGGGCATTAAATAGGGCCTTTTATATATGGAGCATCATATGGAGCACATATGGGGACTATTCTGTATGGAGCATTATATGGAGCCCATTCTGTGTGGAGCAATATATGGGGCTCATTATTCTGTATAGAGCAATATATGGGGCTCATTATTCTGTATGGCGCACTATGTGGTGCCCATAATACTGTATAGAGGACTATACTGTCCGTTTTTTATCTATTGTAGAATTTAAAATAGATATCACTCATGTAATGTAAGAAGTGAAGTATTTGGCATTGTACTATACCTATATTTCTCTGCCCTATCGGAGCATCATGAATTGTGGTATGTGTTAAAAGGGCCCACTGAGACTCTTTGGCCCGAGGCCCACGAAAACCTGGAGCCAGCCCTGCCCCCCCACAATTTTAGCCAAATAACCCCCAGTTTTCAATGCGTTACTATTATTATAAAGTTAATTAAGGTTGCCAAGCTTAAGTAATAAGAATTGATGTCGTTGGCATTGAAATGGGCACTGTAGGTGTGTTTACTGTCCTCCACTCCCTGCCGACTTTTATTCCCCATTGACTTGCATTGGGGTCAGATTTTCGACTCTGACCCGACCATTTCTGTTAGTCGGCCGACTTCGTTCGAGTCGACTTTTGAGAAAGTCGGGTTTCACGAAACCCGACTCGACCCTAAAAAAGGCAAAGTCGCTCATCTCTATCAATCAATTAATTGTAAAAAGAAATTTTAAAACAGGGTAATGGCCACGAATATCACCCTAGGCAGCTGTCTCCACTCGCTCATTATTTCGAGCATTGGCCTTACATATACTGATATTTAATATATTATCTACTACATTTGATTCCCTTTAGAGCAGGTGTGAGTGATAATTATTTTTTAATCGTTATAAAACTATTTTCTGGGTTAACGCCTATTTAACACGAAGAATGTAATTGGAGGACACTTTTAATGCTTTCATGTGCATTTACTGTAAATTGCCCTTTGAATTAAAACCTTTGAAGCAGTCGATGCTTTTATATAGATCGATTTTGCCAAGCTGCATTTTTAACTCAGTAGTTATATTTTAATGTGAATGTCGGTGGACGCGGAGAGCAGAATCAGAAGGGTTAACATAAGAGGAATGTTCCATTATGTAGCACCGAACGTCTGTACTGCAATGATTAAATAATGGATATCTCAATTTATCTAACCTTCATGATCATACAGCTACTGTAATGATTTAGCTATTCATAGTACTGTACATCTAGAATGTGAAATGTAAAAAACTGGTTGTGAAGCTGCATTTCAGAAAAAGATCATCAATAATTAATTAAAATATTCAGTGCCAGAGCTTCTAGTGCAAACCCTTACCATGAAGGAGAACGCCAACTGTGCTTGGAATAAAAACTGGAGCGCACATCCTTAGATAGATTAAACCATCATAGTACAAGTAATGCAGCATGGAATATAAGAAGGATGCGTAAATAGGCATTGAGTATCCAGGTGACCAGGAACCTTTGCCAATTAATAAGATTCATGGATAATCATCGTTCATTAGAGTCCAAAAGCGAAAAATATACAGTACTTCTTAAAACTAATTAATTTAATTTTTACAGAAAAAAGTACCATAAGTAGAGTTGAGCGATACTTTCCGATATCCAAAAGTATCGGAATCGGAATGGTATCGCCGATACCCAAAAAATATCGGCGATACCCGATACCGATACCGGAAATCCAATGTAAGTCTATGGGAACAAAATATCGGAATTAAAAAAACCCCATTCTTGCCTTGTTGGTTAATTGTACATGAAGGAAAACAACAAAGAGTAATGTAGAATGTATTGGGGGAGGTTGAGGAGACATAAAGGCATACATGTTTAACCCAATCAAATGGAATAGCATAAATATTTTTTTTTTAAAGATGTTCGGATTGACGAAGAAATTGACAATGTTGTTAACGTTTTTTCTATTTTGGCAAATATGTTGTGAGACAGTGAAGGGGTGTGTGCTAGACGGCGTGTATATCTTGCCCAGGTTTCTTAGCTGGGGCGCATAAAATAGGTTGTCAGTGCGGTGTTCATTCCATTCCTATCTGGGACAGGTTTGCAGTGCAACCCGGAGTGAACACAGCTGCTTAATTAAGCAGCCATAAGTACCTGCTTAAGAAGTTCAGAAGGGGCTCTCTCTCAGTCTGGATCTGACTTCAGACGCCATTGGAGCCTCATGTGAGCTGCACACTGGTAACTACTGAACATATGTGTTGTTTTGGGCACAGGCTATTAGAGTCTGGACCCGGATAGAAAGGGAAAATCTATCTAAGTGTAATTAGTGGCGGGACACGCCTAGGCTTTATGTTTATGATTTTGTTTTAATTTATGTTCTGTTTGCTGTGGACTTTAATAAAACTGGTTGCGGCCAGTTTTTAACAGAACCACTGTCTGTGAATGGTCTCTTTATGCCACTCCGTCTCCCCAAGACGGCGATCCCAGAGCTATATCCCCTGAAAAGCTTACAATTGGTGCTTGAATGCTGGGGCAGCACAGTGGCTGAAGACTTTGAAAAAAAAAAAAAGGTGTCTGCACCGCAAAACTGAACTTATTGTGGAGAAGACTGTGGAGTGTATATGTCTTGGGTGAAGGCTGTCCGGCAGTATGGAGGAGCTCATTAAGCAGCTGGCCCAGAACCAGCAGGCCATGCAGCAGCAACATCAGCAGGCCATGCAGCAACAACAGCGGAGCCAGCAGCAACAGCAGGAAACCAACCGGTTGTTACTGGAGCAGCTTGCAGCACTAAAAAAAACTCCTAGCACCTCGTCCCCCAATGAAGACGCCGGGTTACCGGCATTATCCGCTGTAAAAAAGGCGGTAAAACAGACTCTGCAGAAGATGACGCCTCATGACAATGTGGAGGCATATCTGGCTATATTTGAGAGACTGGCAGAGAAGGAGAATCTGCCACAATCTGAATGGGCTATGGTGGTCGCGCCCTATTTGACTGGGGAACCCCAAAAAGCCTATTTTGACCTCAGCGAGCAGGACAGCAAAGACTATACTAAGTTGAAAGCGGAGATTCTTGCCCGCCTGGGTGTGACAAGGGCAGTCCGTGCCAGGAGAGTCCATAACTGGAGATACAGGCGAGACAAGCCTGCTCGCTCACAAATGTATGACTTGATTTCTTTGGTAAAGAAGTGGTTGGAACCTGACGTCAGCACCCCTGCCCAAATGGTTGAAAAGGTGGTGCTGGACCGGTACATCTGGGCCCTTCCCCCTGAGGTCCAGCTCTGGGTCGGACAGGGAGACCCCAAAGATGCCGATCAACTGGTCAGCCTAATAGAAAGGTATTTCGCCACCAAAGACTATCTACGTGACCAGCCGTCCGAGCGATCATCAGTTCGGAATACCCGGCCTCCGTCATCTCCCGGTAAGAGGGTTCCAGCTGTGGGGGCAAGGGGGGCTGTTGATAGTCCGGGTCAGCCCCGAGGGGACATGTATGAGCGGAAGGGTGATACTTACCTACCAGGAGAACCCAGACCTAGGAAGGTCTCCCCGTCTGAACCCCTGACCTGAGACAGTGTTGGAGATGCCGTGAACAAGGTCATATTTCAGCCAATTGTCCACTAGTGGGGGAGCCTATGGACTGTGATGCTGGACAGTCTCTCTCGTTCCTCGCCGAGCCCGTGTGCGTGGCCACCCTAGTCGAGGAGACTGGCCCACAGCTGTGTCAGGTCGTGATAAATGGTTGCCCAGTACAGGCCCTACTCGACTCAGGAAGTCGAGTGACTCTGATACATGCTAGTCTGGCTGATGGGGACTTCGTCACAGATAGGTACCTAAGCGTGGTGTGCATACATGGAGACGTCAAAGTCTACCCAGTAACCTCCTCAGACTTCGTCACAAAACTCGGGGAGATCTCATATGAAGTAGGGGTAGTGAAGAACCTGATGCATCCCGCCATATTGGGTCGTGACTTTCCCCTGTTTTGGGGTCTTTGGAAAAAAAATGTTTCTGATGGACAGTGTGATGAAGCTCCTACTGAGGGTGCGCAGTCCCGAGGGGCGGAACACAATGCTAGTGGGCCGTTAAACTTATGTGATAATAATGATGATGGCCATGATAGTGATGCTGATGCTGATAGTGGTCACGATAATGATATTGATGATGATGATGACTGTAAAAAAAATGAATTTCCATTTCAGGTGATGTTGGGGGAGGGGGAGGATGTTTCTCTAGAACAGAATGTCCCTGACCTACCGGTGTCCCGTGGCAATTTTGGGAGTGAGCAATTGCAAGACCCCACTCTTAAACATGCCAGGGAGAATATAACTGTTCTGAATGAGATCCCACAAGAGCCCGGCTCTGATGAAAAATTTCCCCATTTTGCCATGAACAATGACCTGCTATATAGGGTCACTAAAGTAAAGGGAGAGGCCGTGAGTCAGCTCCTAGTACCTAAGCCATATAGAAGTATGGTGTTAGGTTTGTCCCATAACCACGTGCTGGGTGGGCACCTGGGGATGGACAAAACCCAGGAAAGAATTCTTCAGAGGTTTTACTGGCCCGGGGTTTATCGAGATGTGGAGGATTATTGTAAAACCTGCCCCTCGTGTCAGATAAATGCTCCGGTGTCTCACTTCCGGAGTCCATTAATCCCGCTGCCGGTTATAGAAATACCCTTTGAAAGGGTAGCAATGGACTTGGTAGGTCCTATTGTAAAATCAGCCAGGGGACACCAATACATCTTAGTTGTCCTTGATTATGCAACCCGGTACCCCGAGGCGGTCCCTTTAAGAAATATGGCATCTAAAAATAGTGCACGGGAACTTTTTCATATGTTTTCCAGGACAGGAATTCCTAAAGAGATCCTCACGGACCAAGGCACACCTTTTATGTCCAAAGTGATGAAGGAACTGTGTAAGTTGCTTAAAATCTCGCACATTCGGACATCTGTGTATCACCCCCAGACGGATGGGTTGGTTGAACGTTTTAATAAAACATTAAAACATATGTTAAAGAAAGCAGTAGAGAAAGATGGGAGGGATTGGGACTACCTGTTACCCTACTTATTGTTTTCGGTCAGAGAGGTTCCCCAGGCCTCTACGGGATTTTCTCCCTTTGAGTTGGTGTATGGTCGGCATCCGCGGGGCTTGCTGGACATAGCCAAGGAGGTTTGGGAAACCGAGACAACTCCATACAAGAGTGTTATAGAGCATATTGCCCAGATGCAAGAGAGGATGGCTAAAATTATGCCATTGGTGAAGAATCATCTGCAGAGAGCCCAAGAAGCTCAAATCAGAGTCTATAATCGGTCAGCAAAAATTAGGTCTTTCAACCCCGGGGATCGAGTCCTAATTCTAATTCCCACGGTGGAAAGTAAGTTTTTGGCCAAGTGGCATGGTCCATACGAGGTCATACAAAAAGTGAGCGAGGTTACTTACAAAGTACACCAACCCGGGAGACGGAAGCCCTACCAGGTATATCATATCAATCTGATCAAGCCCTGGAGGGACAGAGAGGCATTGTTGGCCTCGGGTGAAATAGAAAAAGGGGTAAAACCATCTCTACCTCCTGTGACCATGGGAGAGACGTTGTCCATGCACCAAAAACAGGAAGTGCGGGAGTTTCTGCAAAAAAATCAGAAAAAATTTTCTGATTTGCCCGGCCGGACTTCTCTAATAAAACACCATGTCGAGACCGAGCCCGGTACTAAGGTCAAGATAAAACCGTACAGACTTCCAGAAGCCCGCAGAAAGATAGTCTCTGCTGAAATTAAACGCATGTTAGACCTCGGGGTCATTGAGGAGGCCCAAAGCGAGTGGTGTAGCCCGATTGTACTCATCCCAAAACCTAATGGAACCTGGAGGTTCTGTAATGATTTCAGAAAGTTGAACGAGGTGTCAAAGTTTGACGCATACCCAATGCCACGGGTAGACGAGCTAATCGAGAGGTTAGGGGGTGCCCGTTATATTACAACCCTCGATCTGACAAAAGGGTACTGGCAGATACCCCATGTCTGAGGAGGCAAAAGAAAAAACGGCCTTTGCAACCCCGGAAGGTTTGTTTCAGTATCTGGTGATGCCCTTCGGGTTGCATGGAGCCCCAGCTACCTTTCAGAGGCTTATGGACCAGATCCTACGCCCGCATCAAGCCTATGCAGCTGCCTACCTGGATGATGTGGTAATTTTCAGTTCTGATTGGGAGAGCCACCTCGCTAAGGTACAAGCCGTCTTAGACTCGATAGGCAGAGCTGGGCTGAACATAAACCCAGAGAAATGTGCAATTGGCCTAGAAGAGGCCAAGTACTTGGGCTATGTGATTGGCAGAGGGCTGATCAAGCCACAAATCGATAAAGTAGAGGCAATTCGAAACTGGCCTGTACCCCTCACAAAACGACAGGTCAAAGCATTTTTTGGGCATCACTGGGTACTATCGCAGATTCGTACCAAATTATGCCTCCATTGCTGCCCCATTGACTGACCTGACAAAAGGGGGGAAGTCCAAAATGATAAATTGGAATCCGGAGGCAGAAAAAGAATTTCTGTCGTTGAAAATGGCTTTGTGTCAAAGACCAGTTCTGGTCACCCCTAATTTCAGGGAAAAGTTTCTTGTTCAAACTGATGCCTCTAATGTGGGGTTAGGGGCGGTGTTATCACAGGTCGTGAAGGGTGAAGAACACCCAGTCCTGTATTTAAGTCGAAAAATGACACCGGCTGAACAAAATTATGCCATTGTGGAGCGAGAGTGCCTCGCAATCAAATGGGCGCTGGACTCCCTACGGTATTACCTCTTGGGTAGGAGATTTAAATTGCAATCAGACCATGCTCCTCTGGCATGGATGAAGCAGAACAAGGAAAGGAATGCCAGGGTGACAAGGTGGTTCCTTTCACTTCAAGAGTTCAATTTCTCGGTTGAGCATAGACCTGGGAAATTACAGGGTAATGCTGATGCCTTGTCCAGAGTTCACTGTCTCTTCGGAGTTTCTGACCAGTCCTCCGGTCTGGAGAAGAGGGGGGGGGATATGTGAGACAGTGAAGGGGTGTGTGCTGGACGGCGTGTATATCTCGCCCAGGTTTCTTAGCTGGGGCGCATAAAATAGGTTGTCAGTGCGGTGTTCATTCCATTCCTATCTGGGACAGGTTTGCAGTGCAACCCGGAGTGAACACAGCTGCTTAATTAAGCAGCCATAAGTACCTGCTTAAGAAGTTCAGAAGGGGCTCTCTCTCAGTCTGGATCTGACTTCAGACGCCATTGGAGCCTCATGTGAGCTGCACACTGGTAACTACTGAACATATGTGTTGTTTTGGGCACAGGCTATTAGAGTCTGGACCCGGATAGAAAGGGAAAATCTATCTAAGTGTAATTAGTGGCGGGACACGCCTAGGCTTTATGTTTATGATTTTGTTTTAATTTATGTTCTGTTTGCTGTGGACTTTAAAAACTGGTTGCGGCCAGTTTTTAACAGAACCACTGTCTGCGAATGGTCTCTTTATGCCACTCCGTCTCCCCAAGACGGCGATCCCAGAGCTATATCCCCTGAAAAGCTTACAATGTATATTTCACAACTTCCATGCTCTTCACCTTTTTAACTTTTGACACACTTTCTCCTTCATAATCTTCAGCAGCATCATCTTTTTCATCAAATTATTCTTCATCTTCACCTTCTTTATCTTCTTCTTAAACTTCTTGCTATTCATCTTTTTGTTAACATTACTCATATTCTTCTTATTAAACTATTATTCTTATTCATATTGTACTTCATCTTCTTCATCATATTCTTATTTGTGACAGAGATTCCTGTACTTGTAATCTGTCAAAGTTAGGGTTGAGCATTGCGATACTGCAAATATCGGGTATCGGCCGATATTAGCTGAATCGGAATTCCGATTCTGAGTACCGATATTTTCGTCATATCGGATACCGGAATCGGAATGTCACTGTCAGTGTCCGTCGGTCGGGTCTGTCAGGAGTCAGCGGCACTTACCTGGCAGAAGATCTCCGGCGGTCACGTCCTGGACTGCTTTGATGGCCGCCATCCTCTTCTCCCTGGCGGTCACATGCAGTTTCTCGCGATAACTGCAGTGACTGCTGGGTAATCGCGGCCGTAAAGCAGTCCGATGACGTCACCGCCGGGGAAGCAGGTAATCAGCTGTGCTGCGTCGGGATGTTAGGCTCTGCCTGGCATTGCGATGTAGCAGAGCTGGATCGTCGTGGGACACTCGTTACTATGGACTGCGTCGGACAGGTGGTATACTGTTGGTTTGTTTTTTTTCTTTTTTTACAGGAGATCGATGGCGTCGCAGGAATGAGAGAGTAATAAAATTAATGAAAACTGTGTTGTCTCTTTTATTTCATTAAAATACTTTTTTCTGGCTGTGTCTTTTTTTTAAACATTTAAAAACTTTGGGATTAATAATGGATCGGTGTCTTATTGACGCCTCTCCATTATTAACCAGGCTTATTGTCACCGTGCAATCAACGGTGACATTAACCCCTTATTACCCCGCTTGCCACCGCTACAGGGCAAGTGGGAAGAGCCGGGTAAAGTGCCACAATTGGCACATCTTTTGATGCGCCAAATGTGGGGCTGCTGTAGCCTGGTATTATCAGGCTGTTGAGGGCCAAAATCCATGGGCCTTGACAGTCTTTTAACCCCTTCCCGACCCATGACGCCACGTAGGCGTCATGAAAACCTGTGCCAATCCGACCCATGACGCCTATGTGGCGTCATGAAAGGATCTCGTTCCTGCGGGCCGGGAGACCGGGGTCACTCAAAGGTCACCCGACCCGCAGTTACAGGACCCTTTGTGCTTCACCACAGGGGGGTTGGCTTAACCCCCCCGTGGCCACGATCGCTCTGATTGGCTGTTAAAAGTGAAACAGCCAATCAGAGCAATGTGTAATATTTCACCAATTTAATTGGTGAAATATTACAATCCAGCCATGGCCGATGCTGCAATAGCATCTGCCATGGCTGGAGACCGAGCCCTGACCCCCCCCACACCGAGTCACGGCGGTGATCGGCCGCCGCCACCGAAAGATGGCAGCGATCGGTCACCGCCGTCACTTACAGCTCCCTCCTCTTTTGGTCCACTGCCCCCACTTCCTATCCCCCCCCCCAGCCTTCCGACCCCCCTACTCACCTCTCCCGATCCACCGATGTCCCACGATCGGGCCCGGCGTCCGCCCGGGCCTCTTCATGGGCGCCGCCATATTGGAAAATGGCGGGCGCATGCGCAGTGCGCCCGCCGGCCGGCGCATGCGCAGTGCGCCCCCCAGTGTTCAAAAATTTATTTTGATCACTGTGATAAACTGTCACAGTGATCAAAATAAAAAAAAGTAAATGAACCCCCCCTTTATCATAGGTAGGGACAAATAAAAAAAAATAAAGAATTTTTTTTTTTTTTCCTAGCGGATTTTGCTGCTGATCCGCAGCTGATTTTGCTGCGGATCCGCGGCGGATATCGCTGCTGATCCGCGGCGGATTTCGCTGCTGATCCGCGGCGGATTTCGCTGCTGATCCGCGGCGGATTTCGCTGCTGATCCGCGGCGGATTTCGCTGCTGATCCGCGGCGGACTTCGCTGCTGATCCGCGGCGGACATCGCTGCTGATCCGCGGCGGATTTCGCTACGGATCCGCTGCGGATTTCGCTGCTGATCGGCGGCGGATTTCGCTGCTGATCCGCGGCGGATTCGCTGCTGATCGGCGGCGGATTTCGCTGCTGATCCGCGCGGATTTCGCTGCTGATCGGCGGCGGATTTCGCTGCTGATCCGCAGGGATTTCGCTGCTGATCGGCAGCGGATTTCGCTGCTGATCCGCGGCGGATTTCGCTGCTGATCCGCGGCGGATTTCGCTGCTGATCGCGGCGGATTTCGCTGCTGATCGGGCGGATTTCGCTGCTGATCGGCGCGGATTTCGCGCTGATCAGATTCGCGCGATCGGATTTCGCTGCTGATCCGCGGCGGATTTCGCTGCTGATCCGCGGCGGATTTCGCTGCTGATCCGCGGCGGATATTCGCTGCTGATCCGCGCGGAATTCGCTGCTGATCCGCAGCGGATTTCGCTGCTGATCCGCGGATCGGGATTTCGCTGCTGATCGGCGGCGGATTTCGCTGCTGATCCGCGGCGGATTTCGCTGCTGATCGGCGGTGGATTTCGCTGCTGATCCGCTGCGGATTTCGCTGCTGATCCGCGGCGGATTCGCTGCTGATCCGCGGCGGACTTCGCTGCTGATCCGCGGCGGATTTCGCTCGGATCCGCTGCGATTTCGCTGCTGATCGGCGGCGGATTTCGCTGCTGATCCGCGGCGGATTTCGCTGCTGATCGGCGGCGGATTTCGCTGCTGATCCGCAGCGGATTTCGCTGCTGATCCGCGGCGGATTTCGCTGCTGATCCGCGGCGGATTTCGCTGCTGATCGCGCGGATTCGCTGCTGATCCCGGCGGACTTCGCTGCTGATCCGCGGCGGATTTCGCTGCTGATCCGCGGCGGATTTCGCTGCTGATCGCGGCGGATTTCGCTGCTGATCCGCGGCGGATTTCGCTGCTGATCGCGGCGGATTTCGCTGCTGATCCGCTGCGGATTTCGCTGCTGATCGGCGGCGGATTTCGCTGCTGATCCGCGGCGGATTTCGCTGCTGATCCGCGCGGATTTCGCTGCTGATCCGCGGCGGATTTCGCTGCTGATCCGCGGCGGATTTCGCTGCTGATCCGCGGCGGATTTCGCTGCTGATCCGCGGCGGATTTCGCTGCTGATCCGACGGCGGATTTCGCTGCTGATCGCGCGGCATTTCGCTGCTGATCCGCGGCGGATTTCGCTGCTGATCGCGGCGGATTTCGCTGCTGATCGGACGGCGGATTTCGCTGCTGATCCGCGGCGGATTTCGCTGCTGATCGGCGGCGGATTTCGCTGCTGATCCGCGCGGATTTCGCTGCTGATCGGCGGCGGATTTCGCTGCTGATCCGGCGGATTTCGCTGCTGATCGCGGCGGATTTCGCTGCTGATCGCGGCGGATTTCGCTGCTGATCCGCGGCGGATTTCGCTGCTGATCCGCGGCGGATTTCGCTGCTGATCGGCGGCGGATTTCGCTGCTGATCCGCGGCGGATTTCGCTGCTGATCCGCGAGTCGGATTTCGCTGCGATCCGCGCTGATTTCGCTGCGGGATTTCGCTGTCGCTGCGGATCGCGGCGGATTTCGCTGCTGATCCGCGGCGGATTTCGCTGCTGATCCGCGGCGGATTTCGCTGCGGATCCGCGGCGATTTCGCTGCTGATCCGCGGCGGATTTCGCTGCTGATCCGCGGCGGATTTCGCTGCTGATCCGCGGCGGATTTCGCTGCTGATCCGCGGCGGATTTCGCTGCTGATTCGCGTGCGGTTGCATGATGCTACGCTGCTGATCGCGGCGGATTTCGCTGCTGATACCGCGCGGATTCGCTGCTGATCGGGGGAATCGCGTGTGATACCGGCGGCGGATTCGCTGCATCGGTGGATTTCGCGCTAGGGCGGATTTCGCTGCTGATCGCGGCGGATTTCGCTGCTGATCGGCGGCGGATTTCGCTGCTGATCCGCGGCGGATTTCGCTGCTGATCGGCGGCGGATTTCGCTGCTGATCCGCAGCGGATTTCGCTGCTGATCGGGATTCGCTGTGACGCAGCGGATGTTCGCTGCGATCCGCAGGCGGATTTCGCTGCTGATCGCGCGGATTTCGCTGCTGATCCGCGGCGGATTTCGCTGCTGATCCGGGGCGGATTTTCGCTGCTGATCCGCGGCGGATTTCGCTGCTGATCCGCGGCGGATTTCGCTGCTGATCCGCGGCGGATTTCGCTGCTGATCCGCGGCGGATTTCGCTGCTGATCGCGGATTCGCTGCTGATTCGCGGATTTATCCGCGCGGATTTCGCTGCTGATCGCGGCGGATTTCGCTGCTGATCCGCGGCGGATTTCGCTGCTGATCCGCGCGCGATTTCGCTGCTGATCCGCGGCGGATTCGCTGCTGATCCGCGCGGATCGCTGCTGATCCGCGGGATTTCGCTGCGGATCCGCGCGGATTTCGCTGCTGATCGCGGCGGATTTCGCTGCTGATCGGCGGATTTCGCTGCTGATCCGCGGCGGATTTCGCTGCTGATCCGCAGCGGATTTCGCTGCTGATCGGCGGCGGATTTCGCTGCTGATCCGCGGTGATCGCGGCGGATTTCGCTGCTGATCCGCGGCGGATTTCGCTGCTGATCCGCGGCGGATTTCGCTGCTGATCCGCGGCGGATTTCGCTGCTGATCCGCGGCGGATTTCGCTGCTGATCCGCGGCGGAATTCGCTGCTGATCCGCGGCGGATTTCGCTGCTGATCCGCGGCGGATTTCGCTGCTGATCGGCGGCGGATTTCGCTGCTGATCGCGGCGGATTTCGCTGCTGATCGCGGCGGATTTCGCTGCTGATCCGCGGCGGATTTCGCTGCTGATCGCGCGGATTCGCTGCTGATCCGCGGCGGATTTCGCTGCTGATCCGCGGCGGATTTCGCTGCTGATCCGCGGCGGATTTCGCTGCTGATCCGCGGCGGATTTCGCTGCTGATCCGCGGCGGATTTCGCTGCTGATCCGCGGCGGATTTCGCTGCTGATCGGCGGCGGATTTCGCTGCTGATCCGCGGCGGATTTCGCTGCTGATCGCGGCGGATTTCGCTGCCTGATCCGCTGCGGATTTCGCTGCTGATCCGCGGCGGATTTCGCTGCTGATCGGCGGCGGATTTCGCTGCTGATCGGCGGCGGATTTCGCTGCTGATTCGCGCGCGGATTTCGCTGCTGATCCGCGCGGATTTCGCTGCTGATCGGCGGCGGATTTCGCTGCTGATCCGCGGCGGATTTCGCTGCGGATCCGCGAGTGATTTCGCTGCGGATCCGCGACTGATTTCGCTGCGGATCCGCGACTGATTTCGCTGCGGATACGCGGCGGATTTCGCTGCTGATCCGCGGCGGATTTCGCTGCTGATCCGCGGCGGATTTCGCTGCGGATCCGCGGCTGATTTCGCTGCTGATCCGCGGCGGATTTCGCTGCTGATCCGCGGCGGATTTCGCTGCTGATCCGCGGCGGATTTTGCTGCTGATCCGCGACTGATTATCTGCTGATTCATCTGCGCTAGCGGGTATAGCATAACGCGATCGCGTTATGTAACCGTTACCAGCCGGTCAACGCTACGTGTTGAACGGGCTGGTAAAACGCAATATGAACCCAGCCTTAGGGTTAGAACTAGGGTTAGGGTTAGCATTAGGGCTAAGGTTAGAATTACGGTTAGGGTTGGAATTTGGGTTAGGGTTGGAATTAGGGTTAGGCTTGTAGTTAGGTTTATGGTTAGAGTTGGGATTAGGGGTGTGTGCGGATTTCGCTGCTGATCGGCGGCGGATTTCGCTGCTGATCGGCGGCGGATTTCGCTGCTGATCCGCGGCGGATTTCGCTGCTGATCGGCAGCGGATTTCGCTGCTGATCCGCAGCGGATTTCGCTGCTGATCGGCATTGGATTCGCTGCTGATCCGCGGCGGATTTCGCTGCTGATCCGCGGCGGATTTCGCTGCTGATCCGCGGCGGAATTCGCTGCTGATCCGCGGCGGACATCGCTGCTGATCCGCGGCGGATTTCGCTGCTGATCCGCGGCGGATTTCGCTGCTGATCGGCGGCGGATTTCGCTGCTGATCCGCGGCGGATTTCGCTGCGGATCGGCGGTGGATTTCGCTGCTGATCCGCTGCGGATTTCGCTGCTGATCCGCGGCGGATTTCGCTGCTGATCCGCGGCGGACTTCGCTGCTGATCCGCGCCGGACATCGCTGCTGATCCGCGGCGGATTTCGCTACGGATCCGCTGCGGATTTCGCTGCTGATCCGCGGCGGATTTCGCTGCTGATCCGCGGCGGATTTCGCTGCTGATCGGCGGCGGATTTCGCTGCTGATCCGCAGCGGATTTCGCTGCTGATCGGCAGCGGATTTCGCTGCTGATCCGCGGTATCGGCGGCGGATTTCGCTGCTGATCCGCTGCGGATTTCGCTGCTGATCCGCGGCGGATTTCGCTGCTAATCCGCGGCGGATTTCGCTGCTGATCCGCGGCGGACTTCGCTGCTGATCCGCGGCGGACATCGCTGCTGATCCGCGGCGGATTTCGCTACGGATCCGCTGCGGATTTCGCTGCTGATCGGCGGCGGATTTCGCTGCTGATCCGCGGCGGATTCGCGCTGATCGGCGGGATTTCGCTGCTGATCCGCGGCGGATTTCGCTGCTATCCGGCGGCGGATTTCGCTGCTGATCGCGGCGGATTTCGCTGCTGATCCGCGGCGGATTTCGCTGCTGATCCGCGGCGGATTTCGCTGCTGATCCGCGGCGGACAATCGCTGCTGATCCGCGGCGGATTTCGCTGCTGATCCGCAGCGGATTTCGCTGCTGATCGGCGGCGGATTTCGCTGCTGATCCGCGGCGGATTTCGCTGCGGATCGGCGGCGGATTTCGCTGCTGATCCGCTGCGGATTTCGCTGCTGATCGGCGGCGGATTTCGCTGCTGATCGGCGGCGGATTTCGCTGCTGATCCGCGGCGGATTTCGCTGCTGATCCGCGGCGGATTTCGCTGCTGATCCGCAGCGGATTTCGCTGCTGATCGGCGGCGGATTTCGCTGCTGATCCGCGGCGGATTTCGCTGCGGATCCGCGAGTGATTTCGCTGCGGATCCGCGACTGATTTCGCTGCGGATCCGCGACTGATTTCGCTGCGGATACGCGGCGGATTTCGCTGCTGATCCGCGGCGGATTTCGCTGCTGATCCGCGGCGGATTTGCTGCGGATCCGCGGCTGATTTCGCTGCTGATCCGCGGCGGATTTCGCTGCTGATCCGCGGCGGATTTCGCTGCTGATCCGCTGCGGATTTTGCTGCTGATCCGCGACTGATTATCTGCTGATTCATCTGCGCTAGCGGGTATAGCATAACGCGATCGCGTTATGCTATACCGTTACCAGCCGGTCAACGCTACGTGTTGAACGGGCTGGTAAAACGCAATATGAACCCAGCCTTAGGGTTAGAACTAGGGTTAGGGTTAGCATTAGGGCTAAGGTTAGAATTACGGTTAGGGTTGGAATTTGGGTTAGGGTTGGAATTAGGGTTAGGCTTGTAGTTAGGTTTATGGTTAGAGTTGGGATTAGGGGTGTGTTGGGGTTAGGGTTATGATTAGGGTTTGTATTAGGGTTAGGTGTGTGTAGGCGTTAGGGGTGTGTTGGGGTTAGGGTTGGAGTTAGAATTGAGGGGTTTCCACTATTTAGGCACATCAGGGGGTCTCCATACGTGACATGGCGCCACCATTGATTCCTGCAAATTTTGCGTTCAAAAAGTCAAACAGTGCTCCCTTTATTCCAAGCCCCGACGTATGCCCAAACAGTGGTTTATCCCCACATATGAGGTATCAGCGTACTCGGGAAAAATTGCACAACAACTTTGGGGGTTCTAATTTCTCCTGTTAACATTGGGAAAAAAAATTGGGGACTAAAAATTATTTTTGTGGAAAAAAAATGATTTTATATTTTCACGGCTCTGCGTTATAAACTTCTGTGAAGGACTTGGAGATTCAAAGTGCTCACCACACATCTAGAGGAGTTCCTTGGGGGATCTAGTTTCCAAAATGGGGTCACTTGTGGGGAGTTTCTACTGTTTAGGCACATCAGTGACTCTGCAAACGTAACATGACGCCCGAAGACCATTCCATCAAGTGGGCATTTCAAAAGGTCACTACTTCCCATCCGAGCCCCGACGTGTGTCCATACAGTAGTTTTCTCCCACATATGGGATATCAGCATACTCAGGACAAATTGGACAACAACTTTTGGGGTCTAATTTCTCATGTTACCCTTGCAAAAATAAAAAATTGGGGACTAAAAGGTCCTGATTGTGGAAAAAATATGATTTTTTTATTTTCATGCCCGGGCGTTATAAACTTCTGTGTAGCCCTTGGGGGTTCAAAGTGCTCACCACACATCTAGATAAGTTCTTTGCGGTGTCTAGTTTCCAAAATGGGGTCACTTGTGGGGAGTTTCTACTGTTTAGGCGCATCAGGGGCTCTGCAAACGTAACAAGATGCCCGCAGACCATTCCATCAAGTTGGCATTTCAAAGCGTCACTACATCCCTTCCGAGCCCTGACGTGTGCCCAAACAGTGGTTCCCCCCCACATATGGGGTACTAGCGTACTCAGGACAAACTGGACAACAACTTTCGGGGTCCAATTTCTCCTGTAACCATTGTGAAAATAAAAAATAGTGGGCTAAAAAATCATTTTTTGAGAAAAAAAAATGATATTTTATTTTCACGGCTCTGCGTTATAAACTTCTGTAAAGCACCTGGGGGTTCAAAGTGCTCACTATGCATCTAGATAAGTTCCTTAGGGCGTCTAGTTTCCAAAATGGGGTCACTTGTGGGGGAGCTCCAATGTTTAGGCACACAGGAACTCTCCAAATGCGACATGGCAACCGCTAAATATTCCAGCATATTTTCTATTCAAAAAGTCAAATGGCGCTCCTTCCCTTCTGAGCCCTGCCGTGCGCCCAAACAGTGGTTTATGATCACAAATGAGGTATCTGTGTACTCAGGAGAAATTGCCCAACAAATTTTAGAATCCAATTTATACTGTTGCCCATGTGAAAATGAAAAAAACTGAGGCTAAAAGAAAATTTTTGTGAAAAAAAAGTACTTTCTTTTTTTTACGGATCAATTTGTGAAGCACCTGGGGGTTCAAAGTGCTCACTATGCATCTAGATAAGTTCCTTAGGGGGTCTAGTTTCCAAAATGGGGTCACTTGTGGGGGAGCTCCAATGTTTAGGCACACAGGGACTCTCCAAATGCGACATGGCAACCGCTAAATATTCCAGCATATTTTCCATTCAAAAAGTCAAATGGCGCTCCTTCCCTTCTGAGCCCTGCCGTGCGCCCAAACAGTGGTTTATGACCACATATGAGGTATCTGTGTACTCAGGAGAAATTGCCCAACAAATTTTAGGATCCAATTTATACTGTTGCCCATGTGAAAATGAAAAAACTGAGGCTAAAAGAAAATTTTTGTGAAAAAAAAGTACTTTCTTTTTTTTACGGATCAATTTGTGAAGCACCTGGGGGTTCAAAGTGCTCACTATGCATCTAGATAAGTTCCTTAGGGGGTCTAGTTTCCAAAATGGGGTCACTTGTGGGGGAGCTCCAATGTTTAGGCACACAGGGACTCTCCAAATGCGACATGGCAACCGCTAAATATTCCAGCATATTTTCCATTCAAAAAGTCAAATGGCGCTGCTTCCCTTCTGAGCCCTGCCATGCGCCCAAACAGTGGTTTATGACCACATATGAGGTATCTGTGTACTCAGGAGAAATTGCCCAACAAATTTTAGGATCCAATTTATACTGTTGCCCATGTGAAAATGAAAAAACTGAGGCTAAAAGAAAATTTTTGTGAAAAAAAAGTACTTTCTTTTTTTTACAGATCAATTTGTGAAGCACCTGGGGGTTCAAAATGATCACTATGCATCTAGATAAGTTCCTTAGGGGGTCTAGTTTCCAAAATGGGGTCACTTGTGGGGGAGCTCCAATGTTTAGGCACACAGGGACTCTCCAAATGCGACATGGCAACCGCTAAATATTCCAGCATATTTTCCATTCAAAAAGTCAAATGGCGCTGCTTCCCTTCTGAGCCCTGCCATGCGCCCAAACAGTGGTTTATGACCACATATGAGGTATCTGTGTACTCAGGAGAAATTGCCCAAAAATTTTAGGATCCAATTTATACTGTTGCCCATGTGAAAATGAAAAACTGAGGCTAAAAGAAAATTTTTGTGAAAAAAAAGTACTTTCTTTTTTTTACAGATCAATTTGTGAAGCACCTGGGGTTCAAAATGATCACTATGCATCTAGATAAGTTCCTTAGGGGTCTAGTTTCCAAAATGGGGTCACTTGTGGGGGAGCTCCAATGTTTAGGCACACAGGGACTCTCCAAATGTGACATGGCAACCGCTAAATATTCCAGCATATTTTCCATTCAAAAAGTCAAATGGCGCTCCTTCCCTTCTGAGCCCTGCCGTGCGCCCATACAGTGGTTTATGACCACATATGAGGTATCTGTGTACTCAGGAGAAATTGCCCAACAAATTTTAGGATCCATTTTATCCTGATGCCCATGTAAAAATGAAAAAATTGATGCTAAAAGAAAATTTTTGTTGGAAAAATTAAAATGTCCATTTTTTCCTTACACGTTGCTTTAGTTCCTGTGAAGCACCTGAAGGGTTAATAATCTTCTTGAATGTAGTTTTGAGTAGCTTGAGGGGTGCAGTTTTTATAAAGGTGTCACTTTTGGGTATTTTCTGCCATATAGACCCCTCAAAGTGACTTCAAATGTGAGGTGGTCCCTAAAAAAAATGGTTTTGTAAATTTTGCTGTAAAAATGAGAAATCGCTGGTCAACTTTTAACCCTTATAACTTCCTAACAAAAAAAAATGTTGTTCCCAAAATTGTGCTGATGTAAAGTAGACATGTGGGAAATGTTATTTATTAACTATTTTGTGTCACATAACTCTCTAGTTTAACAGAATAAAAATTAAAAATTTGAAAATTACAAAATTTTCAAAATTTTCGCCAAATTTCCATTTTTTTCACAAATAAACGCAAAAATTATCGACTTAAATTTACCACTAACATGAAGCCCAATATGTCACGAAAAAACAATCTCAGAATCGCTAGGATACGTTGAAGCGTTCCTGAGTTATTACCTCATAAAGGGACACTGGTCAGAATTGCAAAAAATGGCAAGGTCTTTAAGGTCAAAATAGGCTGGGTCTTGAAGGGGTTAATACCAGGCCGCAGCAGTCTGCATTTTACTTGGCTGGTTAACAAAATAGGGGGACCCCTACGCCGTTTTTTTTTTTTCGAGGGGATCCCCTATTTTTGTTAACCAGCCAAGCTAAACAGACTGCTGTGGCCTGGTATTATCAGGCTGGCAAGGTCCATGGATATTGGATCCTTACCAGCCTGAAAAACCAGGCCTTAGCAGTCTGCTTCATCTGGCTGGTTAACAAAAATAGGGGGACCCCACGCCAATTTTTTTCGAGGGGATCCCCTATTTTTGTTAACCAGCCAAGATATGGTCCCTCTCTGGGCTATTATTATCTGCCCCCACTCGCTGGCTTTGTCTGTCTGGTTGCGAAAATAGGGCGGGAGCCCACGCATTTTTTTTCAACAATTTACACCTCATATATATATATATATACATGTCATTGAATTTGTGACACATATATATATATTTATATTTATAGTTCATACACTTCTACATAGTATAATAGCCGCTAATTCAATTGCCGGCTTTTGTGAAAATGCAGAACCCGACATGAAATGACACATGGTTTACATAGAGTTAACCATGTTATTTCAAGTTGTTTGATCTATTGTTTTCACTAACAATTACATGAGTGGCTGTGTGCAACATTTCACACCTGTAGGGGTTAATTAAAGGTGTAAATTCGTAGCAAAAAAGTCCGTTTTTTTTACAACGAATTTACACCTTTCATTAACCCCTACAGGTGTGAAATTTTGCACACAGCCACTCATGTAATTGTTTGTGCAAATCAGATATCAAACTACATGAAAAGACATGGTTAACTCTATGTAAACCAAGTGTCATTTCATGTCGGGTGCTTCTGTCTTTTCACAAAAGCCGGCTTTACCCGGCAATTGAATCAGAGGCTATTTTACTATGTAGAAGTGTATAAACTATTAATATATGTATATATATGTCACAATGACATGTGTATATATATATATATATATATGTATTCTATGTGTGTATATTTAGTGTTTACAAGGAAAGAAAGGTTTTTTTAGTTACGATATTTCTGTCCCATAGACTTACATTGGATTTCCGGTATCGGTATCGGGTATCGCCGATATTTTTTGGATATCGGCGATACCATTCCGATACCGATACTTTTGGATATCGGAAAGTATCGCTCAACTCTAGTCAAAGTATGAATTTTTCATCCTTCCGTTCTTGCTGTCACAAAAGATTTAAATTACAACAGTATTTGTCCGTGTTCAGTTTAGCCTGCAGCAGCAGGCATTTTGCAGGGGCACCACGAGGAGGAACGGACTCACCCCCATACACTGCTTAGTCTTCTTCTGCTTATAATTTAGAGCATATATTTTGCTCTTCATTTTGGTCTTATACTTCATGTTCTTCTGCTTTTTGATCTTCTGCTTATTGTTCTTAAGTCTATTGTTCTGTATCTTGTAGTTTGTCTTAACCTTCTCAGTCCTGTTGGGTAATCTTTTATTTCTTCTTTGTGATGGTGTTTAGGCTGGTTGGCTTGATGCTCGTCGTCCTTGTGGTCGTCATCTTCTTCGGGGTGGTCATCAGGGTCGTCGTCTTCATTGTTGGAGATCCAGAGTGATTACCCAAAAAAACATTTAAAAAATCTTCAATTTGTAAATGTAGCAGAAGGTACAAGAGCCAATGCAAGTAACGAGGACCAGCTGACTGTGCTGGAACCCGGAGGGGCAGCAGAAGGAAAAGAGCCAATGGCACAACCGAGGACCAGCTGACGTTACTGGGACACGGTTACTAAGCAGGAGGTACCTGTGCTCCAAAGCACTACCAAGGACCAGCAGACGTTGCTGGAACTTTGATACCGAGATGGAGGCACCTAGGCCAAAGGCACTGCGGAGAACCAGCTGACGGTACTGGAACCCGGACGGGTAGCAGAAGGTACAAGAGCCAATGCAAGTAACGAGGACCAGCTGACTGTGCTGGAACCTGAGGGGCAGCAGAAGGAAAAGAGCCAATGGCACAACCGAGGACCAGCTGACGTTACTGGGACACGGTTACTAAGCAGGAGGTACCTGTGCTCCAAAGCACTACCAAGGACCAGCAGACGTTGCTGGAACTTGGATACCGAGATGGAGGCACCTAGGCCAAAGGCACTGCGGAGAACCAGCTGACGGTACTGGAACCCGGACGGGTAGCAGAAGGTACCCATGTAAATTTAAGTTGACAGGCCGCGAGCCGGCCGCAGTTACCGAATCACAGTACTACAGTGAGTGATTGTCCTATTGTCACAACGGAAACAGCCTTTATTTGCATATCCCGCAGCACACATAGGAAGCACCTAAACTCCAGGCACCATAGAGTCGGCTAACCCGACCGCAACATGACAGGACAACTTATTGGAGGCTAAGTGACGTTTACACTGACAGGAAACAGATGGCGTGCTGTAACCAGTCTGGGCAGGAGTGAGTATCCGTGCCAATGACACTTCCGAGCAACAACTGGCGGTGTTGTAGCCCAGGTATGAGAAGAGAACCGGTTGGAGGCAGCAGGACTTTTTGCCGTTCACACAGCAGGGGAACAGCTGACATTACTGAACCCCAGTAACATAGGAACAAGTGTTGACTGTGCTAACAGCACTTCCAGGCAACAACTGGCGGTGTTGGAGCCCAGGGATGAGAAGACAACAGGGTGGAGGCAGCAGGACTGTTTGCCGTACACACAGCAGGGGAACAGCTGACATTACTGAACCCCAGTAACACAGGAGCAAGTGTTGACTGTGCTAACAGCACTTCCAGGCAACAACTGGCGGTGTTGGAGCCCAGGGATGAGAAGACAACAGGGTGGAGGCAGCAGGACTTTTTGCCGTTCACACAGCAGGGGAACAGCTGACATTACTGAACCCCAGTAACACAGGAGCAAGTGTTGACTGTGCTAACAGCACTTCCGAGCAACAACTGGCGGTGTTGTAGCCCAGGGATGAGAAGACAACAGGGTGGAGGCAGCAGGACTGTTTGCCGTACACACAGCAGGGGAACAGCTGACATTACTGAACCCCAGTAACACAGGAGCAAGTGTTGACTGTGCTAACAGCACTTCCAGGCAACAACTGGCGGTGTTGGAGCCCAGGGATGAGAAGACAACAGGGTGGAGGCAGCAGGACTTTTTGCCGTTCACACAGCAGGGGAACAGCTGACATTACTGAACCCCAGTAACACAGGAGCAAGTGTTGACTGTGCTAACAGCACTTCCGAGCAACAACTGGCGGTGTTGTAGCCCAGGGATGAGAAGACAACAGGGTGGAGGCAGCAGGACTGTTTGCCGTACACACAGCAGGGGAACAGCTGACATTACTGAACCTGTTATGTTTCGGTAGCTGAGGAGAGCAGGCAAAAAGGCAATACACCAGAGTAGTTGGAATCTATGAGATTGCAGAACCCTGACTAACCACCACAACTAGAGGCAGCCGTGGAGCGTTCCTACGTTGGTCCTAGACGCCTCATCACAGCCTGAGAAACTAACTACACCTAAAGACAGAAACAGGAAAGCTATCTGCCCCGGAGCAGAACCCCAAAGACAATAGAAAGCCCCAAACATGTAATGGCGGTTAGACAAGAGGAAATACTGACACAGAAAGAAAATAGTATGAGCAAACGCTGGGGCCCAAACTATCTAAATAGAAAAGGATAGGAAGGGTACTTACTGCAATCCCAGAAAACCCTGAAAAGCACCAACTCTACTAATTTCAAAATCACCTGAGATCACACGACCTCTACCACCTAAATTAGTTCTCTGGTGTAACAAAATCAAAACAGCAGCCACTGAAAAAACTGGAAAAAGCAAAAGAACAAAACTCAGTGGCTGAACTAAACTGAGAGGGCAGAAGCCCCCGGAGGGGACCCTGAAGGCCCCCAAAGATGTGCAGTACAAAATGCAAAAATATAGCACAAACACAAAAGAAGCAAAAGTCTTATCTGTAAGCAGGAGATGCAGACACGACACAGCAGGCTACAAGGGAAACTGGAATGAAGGATTCAGACCAGAACAATTGATCACCGGCAACCCTGATGGGAAAATGACTCCCTTATATAAGACCAGTCAGTAACACCTGATTCCCAGTCCTCACAATCTTCACTAGCACCGCTTGTAACCACCAGAGGGAGCCTCTGCTCAGAACTCATCTCAAACCCATTCACAACAGTACCCCCCCCTTGAGGAGGGTCACCGAACCCTCATTTGAGCAACCAGGTCGGTCAGGATGAGTTCTATGATATGCACGGATGAGTCTCCTAGCATGGATGTCCGAAGCAAACACCCAAGAATTGTCTTCCTGACCATAACCTCTCCATTTAACCAAATACTGGAGTTTCCGTCTTAAAAAAACGAGAATCCAATATTTTCTCAACCACATACTCCAGATTGCCCTCAATCAAAACAGGGTCAGGAGGCACAGCAGCAGGAACCACTGCTCAACAAACCTCTTCAACAAGGACTTGTGGAACACGTTATGGATCTTAAATGTCCCTGGAAGAAGCAAACGAAAAGAAACAGGATTAATAATCTCCATGATCTTATAAGGTCCAATGAACCTAGGCTTAAATTTAGGAGATGCTACTCTCATAGGAATATTCTTTGAGGACAACCAGACCAAGTCCCCCACTTTAAACCGAGGACCATCAGTCCTATGCCGGTTAGCAAACCGCTGGGCCTTCTCCTGAGAGAGGGACAACCTCTCCACTACCTGGTCCCAAATCTGTTGCATACGCTCCACAACAGAGTCAACACCTGGACAGACAGAAGCCTCCGTCTGTCCTGAAGAAAATCGAGGGTGAAACCCAGAATTACAGAAAAACGGAGACATCAAAGTGGCAGAGCTAGCCCTATTATTAAGAGCAAACTCAGCCAAAGGCAAAAAAAGAGACCCAGTCATCCTGATCAGCAGACACAAAGCATCTTAGATAAGTCTCCAATGTCTGGTTTGTTCTCTCAGTTTGACCATTGGTCTGAGGATGAAATGCCGAGGAGAAAGACAATTGAACACCCAGTTTAGAACAAAAAGTCCTCCAAAATCTGGAAACAAACTGGACTCCTCTGTCAGACACAATGTTCTCAGGAATGCCGTGTAAACGAACCACGTGCTGAAGGAACAACGGCACCAATTCAGAGGAGGAAGGCAACTTAGGTAATGGCACAAGATGTATCATTTTGGAAAACCTATCACAAATTACCCAGATGGTGGTCATTCTCTGAGAAACAGGAAGATCGGAAATGAAATCCATAGAGATATGGGTCCATGGTCTCTTGGGCACAGGCAATGGCATCAACAAACCACTAGAGAGAGAGCAAGGCTTGGAGTGAGAGCAAGTCCCGCAGGACTGCACAAATTCCTGACATCACGAGACAAGGTAGGCCACCAAAAGGACCGACTAACCAAGTCTCTGGTACCAAAAATTCCGGGATGCCCAGCCAATGCGGAACAATGAATCTCAGACATCACACTCTTTTTCCATTGGTCCGGGACAAACAATTTTCCAACAGGGCAGCGCTCGGGCCTATCCTCCTGACACCCCTCCAGAGCAAGTCTCAAATTGGGCGAGATGGCGGAAAGAACTACACCCTCTTTCAAAATAACAGAAGGATCAGATAACTCAGGAGAGTCCGCAAGGAAACTCCTCGAGAGGGCATCCGCCTTAACATTCTTAGTGCCAGGAAGAAAGGAAACCATAAAATTAAAACGTGTGAAAAACAAGGCCCACCTGGCCTGTCTAGGATTGAGTCGCTTGGCAGATTCCAGATAGACCAGATTCTTATGGTCCGTAAGGACCACCACCTGATGTTTGGCTCCCTCCAGCCAATGTCTCCACTCTTCAAAAGCCCACTTCATGGCCAACAACTCCCGATTACCCACGTCATAATTACGTTCAGTAGGAGAAAATTTTCGAGAGAAAAAGGCACAAGGGTTACTTTTAGAGGTCTCTGGATCTTTTTGGACAAAACGGCACCTGCCCCAATTTCAGAGGCATCAACGTCCACCTGAAATGGCAGAGAAACATCAGGCTGCCGTAGAACAGGAGCAGAAGTGAATCTCTGCTTAAGTTCCTGAAATGCAGAGACTGCCTCAGGAGGCCAATTCACCACATCAGAACCCTTTCTGGTCAAATCAGTTAATGGTTTAACAATAACCGAGAAATTACCAATAAATTTACGATAAAAATTGGCAAAACCCAAAAATCTCTGAAGAGCCTTTAATGAAGTAGGTTGGACCCAATCACAGATGGCCTGAACCTTGACCGGGTCCATTTCAATAACAGATGGGGACAAAATGAATCCCAGAAATGAGATCCTCTGTACGCCAAAAAGACACTTTGATCCCTTCACATACAGAGCATTCTCTCTCAAAATCTGGAATACAGTTCGAACATGTTTCACATGAGAGTCCCAGTCATTAGAAAAAATCAAGATATCATCCAAATAAACAATCAGAAATTTATCCACAAAATCCCTGAAAATGTCATTCATGAAGGACTGGAAGACGGAAGGAGCATTAGTGAGCCCAAAGGGCATCACTAGGTACTCAAAATGCCCTTCAGGGGTATTGAATGCCGTCTTCCATTCATCCCCGTGCTTAATGCGAATAAGGTTATACGCCCCCCTGAGGTCAAGCTTGGTAAACCAAGTAGCGTTTTTCACCCTGGAAAACAGGTCAGAAATCAAGGGTAACTGGTATTGATATTTCACAGTAATATTGTTCAAGAGACGATAATCAATACACGGCCTTAATGAACCATCTTTTTTGGCCACAAAGAAAAAACCGGCACCTAAGGGTGAAGAGGATGGTCTGATATGACCCTTCTCCAATGATTCCTTGATATAAGACCGCATAGCGTCATGTTCAGGTACAGACAAGTTAAAAAGGTGACCTTTAGGGAATTTACTACCCGCACTAATTCAATAGCGCAGTCATAGCTCCTATGGGGAGGCAAGGATGCAGATTTACTTTCGCTAAATACATCAGAAAAATCAAACAAAAAGTCAGGAACATCCTGAGCCTGGGGGAGGCAGAAAAAACAGGAGTGTTGGTATTAACACATTGGCAGCCCCAACTGGTTACAGACACAGATTTCCAATCCAAAACAGGATTATGAGACTGTAACCAAGGGAAACCCAGCACGATAATGTCATGCAGATTATATAGAACCAAAAATTTGCAGCACTCCTGGTGATCAGGTTCAACCCTCATTATCACCTGAGTAGAAAACTGGGGTTTATTCTCAGCCAAAGGGTAGAATCGATCCCCAGTAGGGAATAGACTTCTGTAGGGGTATCAAGGGAAACCCACAACGTTTAGCAAAATCATAATCCATGAGGTTAATAGCTGCTCCAGAATCAACGAAAGCCTGAGCAGAAAATGAGGACAGAGAGCATATCAGAGTGACAGTTAATAAAAACTTAGTCTGAACACTACCCAAGACAACTGAGCGTGCAAAACGTCTTCCCCGCTTAGGGCAGACTGAAATAGCATGAGAGGCATCACCACAGTAGAAACATAACCCATTGCGCTTTCGAAACTCATGACGCTGTGCCCCAGACACCACTCTATCACACTGCATGGGTTCAGAAGCTGGTTCACAAGGCAACACCATTCCACGCATACTTCTCCGCTCACGCAAACGTCTGTCAATTTGAATCGCTAATGACATAGAATCATTGAGACCAGAGGGGACAGGGAATCCCACCATAACATCCTTTACATTATCTGACAGACCCTTCCGGAAAAGGGCCGCCAAAGCGTCGTCATTCCATTTGGTCAGGACTGCCCACCTACGGAATCTCTGACAGTATAACTCAGCGTCATCAAGCCCCTGATTTAATGCCAACAAGGTTTTTTCAGCTTGATCAGTGACATTAGGCTCATCGTACAATAACCCCAAAGCTTGAAAAAACGCATCAACATCACTCAAAACAGGATCCCCAGGTATCAGGGAAAAAGCCCAATCCTGAGGATCGCCGCGCAGGAGAGAGATGATAATTTGAACCTGCTGCGCTGCGTTTCCTGAGGACTTAGATTTTAAGGCAAAAAACAATTTACAATTATTTTTGAAATTCTGAAACTTAGCTCGATCCCCCAAAAACAAATCTGGCATGGGAATCCTAGGTTCCACAACAGGCAACCTTGCAAGATATGCAGCAATACTCTGAACCTCAGTGGCAAGCTGATCCACACAGCCAGACAACCGTGCAAACTCCATTGGGAGAAAAGATCCTCCCCAGCACCCAGAGATACAGAGGGAAAAAAAAAAAATGCAACAAACAGAAAAATATCTCTGACAACTCTGACAACCTTTTTTCTTTCACAATATTTTTTCCCTTCTGTGAGTACCATACAATTTTCAATTTTTTTGTCCGGTGATACTGTTATGTTTCGGTAGCTGAGGAGAGCAGGCAAAAAGGCAATACACCAGAGCAGTTGGAATCTATGAGATTGCAGTACCCTGACTAACCACCACAACTAGAGGCAGCCGTGGAGCGTTCCTACGTTGGTCCTAGACGCCTCGTCACAGCCTGAGAAACTAACTACACCTAAAGACAGAAACAGGAAAGCTATCTGCCCCGGAGCAGAACCCCAAAGACAATAGAAAGCCCCCAAACATGTAATGGTGGTTAGACAAGAGGAAATACTGACACAGAAAGAAAATAGTATGAGCAAACGCTGGGGCCCAAACTATCTAAATAGAAAAGGATAGGAAGGGTACTTACTGCAATCCCAGAAAACCCTGAAAAGCACCAACTCTACTAATTTCAAAATCACCTGAGATCACACGACCTCTACCACCTAAATTAGTTCTCTGGTGTAACAAAATCAAAACAGCAGCCACTGAAAAAACTGGAAAAAGCAAAAGAACAAAACTCAGTGGCTGAACTAAACTGAGAGGGCAGAAGCCCCCGGAGGGGACCCTGAAGGCCCCCAAAGATGTGCAGTACAAAATGCAAAAATATAGCACAAACACAAAAGAAGCAAAAGTCTTATCTGTAAGCAGGAGATGCAGACACGACACAGCAGGCTACAAGGGAAACTGGAATGAAGGATTCAGACCAGAACAATTGATCACCGGCAACCCTGATGGGAAAATGACTCCCTTATATAAGACCAGTCAGTAACACCTGATTCCCAGTCCTCACAATCTTCACTAGCACCGCTTGTAACCACCAGAGGGAGCCTCTGCTCAGAACTCATCTCAAACCCATTCACAACATGAACCCCAGTAACACAGGAGCAAGTGTTGACTGTGCTAACAGCACTTCCAGGCAACAACTGGCGGTGTTGGAGCCCAGGGATGAGAAGACAACAGGGTGGAGGCAGCAGGACTGTTTGCCGTACACACAGCAGGGGAACAGCTGACATTACTGAACCCCAGTAACACAGGAGCAAGTGTTGACTGTGCTAACAGCACTTCCGAGCAACAACTGGCGGTGTTGGAGCCCAGGGATGAGAAGACAACAGGGTGGAGGCAGCAGGACTGTTTGCCGTACACACAGCAGGGGAACAGCTGACATTACTGAACCCCAGTAACACAGGAGCAAGTGTTGACTGTGCTAACAGCACTTCCAGGCAACAACTGGCGGTGTTGGAGCCCAGGGATGAGAAGACAACAGGGTGGAGGCAGCAGGACTGTTTGCCGTACACACAGCAGGGGAACAGCTGACATTACTGAACCCCAGTAACACAGGAGCAAGTGTTGACTGTGCTAACAGCACTTCCAGGCAACAACTGGCGGTGTTGGAGCCCAGGGATGAGAAGACAACAGGGTGGAGGCAGCAGGACTGTTTGCCGTACACACAGCAGGGGAACAGCTGACATTACTGAACCCCAGTAACACAGGAGCAAGTGTTGACTGTGCTAACAGCACTTCCGAGCAACAACTGGCGGAGTTGTAGCCCAGGGATGAGAAGACAACAGGGTGGAGGCAGCAGGACTGTTTGCTGTACACACAGCAGGGGAACAGCTGACATTACTGAACCCCAGTAACACAGGAGCAAGTGTTGACTGTGCTAACAGCACTTCCAGGCAACAACTGGCGGTGTTGGAGCCCAGGGATGAGAAGACAACAGGGTGGAGGCAGCAGGACTGTTTGCCGTACACACAGCAGGGGAACAGCTGACATTACTGAACCCCAGTAACACAGGAGCAAGTGTTGACTGTGCTAACAGCACTTCCGAGCAACAACTGGCGGTGTTGGAGCCCAGGGATGAGAAGACAACAGGGTGGAGGCAGCAGGACTGTTTGCCGTACACACAGCAGGGGAACAGCTGACATTACTGAACCCCAGTAACACAGGAGCAAGTGTTGACTGTGCTAACAGCACTTCCAAGCAACAACTGGCGGTGTTGTAGCCCAGGATGAGAAGACAACAGGGTGGAGGCAGCAGGACTGTTTGCCGTACACACAGCAGGGGAACAGCTGACATTACTGAACCCCAGTAACACAGGAGCAAGTGTTGACTGTGCTAACAGCACTTCCAGGCAACAACTGGCGGTGTTGGAGCCCAGGGATGAGAAGACAACAGGGTGGAGACAGCAGGACTGTTTGCCGTACACACAGCAGGGGAACAGCTGACATTACTGAACCCCAGTAACACAGGAGCAAGTGTTGACTGTGCTAACAGCACTTCCAGGCAACAACTGGCGGTGTTGAAGCCCAGGGTCAAGGAGGGTGTAGGCAGAGGCCTAGTATGAGATGTTTGAAGTTGAAGTTGTAGTTAGCAGCAGTAATTTTTGCCAGACACACAGCAGGGGAACAGCAGGCGTTACTGAACCCCACAAACACATCAGCGATTGTTTTCATCTGTGCATCTAACACTTCTGAGCAGCAACTGGCGGTGTTGAAGCCCAGGGTCAAGGAGGGTGTAGGCAGAGGCCTAGTATGAGATGTTTGAAGTTGAAGTTGTAGTTAGCAGCAGTAATTTTTGCCAGACACACAGCAGGGGAACAGCAGGCGTTACTGAACCCCACAAACACATCAGCGATTGTTTTCATCTGTGCATCTAACACTTCTGAGCAGCAACTGGCGGTGTTGAAGCCCAGGGTCAAGGAGGGTGTAGGCAGAGGCCTAGTATGAGATGTTTGAAGTTGAAGTTGTAGTTAGCAGCAGTAATTTTGGCCAGACACACAGCAGGGGAACAGCAGGCGTTACTGAACCCCACAAACACATCAGCGATTGTTTTCATCTGTGCATCTAACACTTCTGAGCAGCAACTGGCGGTGTTGAAGCCCAGGGTCAAGGAGGGTGTAGGCAGAGGCCTAGTATGAGATGTTTGAAGTTGAAGTTGTAGTTAGCAGCAGTAATTTTTGCCAGACACACAGCAGGGGAACAGCAGGCGTTACTGAACCCCACAAACACATCAGCGATTGTTTTCATCTGTGCATCTAACACTTCTGAGCAGCAACTGGCGGTGTTGAAGCCCAGAGTCAAGGAGGTGTAGGCAGAGGCCTAGTATGAGATGTTTGAAGTTGAAGTTGTAGTTAGCAGCAGTAATTTTGGCCAGACACACAGCAGGGGAACAGCAGGCGTTACTGAACCCCACAAACACATCAGCGATTGTTTTCATCTGTGCATCTAACACTTCTGAGCAGCAACTGGCGGTGTTGAAGCCCAGGGTCAAGGAGGGTGTAGGCATAAAATATTGAGTTATTGCCTTGTTACGTGGCCATTGCTAATGTATGTACTTCAAACAAGAATAAATGAAGTTTTACTAGGACAATAAAATGATGAATTTCAATTCCAAGAATAGAAAAATATTTATACTTGAGAGTCCTCAGTGGTTGATACCGTTTAATGGCTAACTGAAAAGATGGTAACAAATTCCAAGCTTTCGAGACTACTCAGGTCTCTTCATCAGGCTAAGACTAAAACAAAAAATGAAGAATCACATATTTCTACACACAACAGGACACAGGAATAGTGCAATAGGTAAGACAAGTGACGTGAAGCAGAACTGTCATTATGGCAGAGGGATGATCATAAATATTGGAACAGTTCCTAGATAAGGAGATAAAGTTTTATTGCCCTCTGATTGGGGTCTGGTTTTCTGTTTTGATGCCCCTAGAAGGTCAGAGACGCAGATTCCTTAATTGATATAGAATGACATGAATCCGTGTGATCTATTCATTCCAGCACTAAGAGTGTCAAAGGTCATGATGAGCTTATATTCCGAACCCTTTGTATCTTTCTCAGATTTGAAGTTATATTTTAATACCAGTAATTCCATATCCATCATGCTATGACCAGGCATACAAAAGTGTTTTGCCACAGGTAAATCCATTATTTTTCTCTTATTGTGTGGCGATGATAATTCATCCTTGTTCTCAGTTTTTGGCCGGTCTCCCCCACATACAGACCCCCAGTTGGACATTTTGTACATATAATTAGGTACACCACATTAGATGTGATGCAGCTGAAAGTACCTTTGATCTTGTAGTCCTGATGGGAGTAGGGGATCTTTATGTTGTCCGTGGTCATTATAGATGCACAGGTTTTACATTTCTTCTGGTTGCAAGGAAAGGTTCCTGCAGCTGTTGGGGAGGACAGGGAGCTTCTGACAATGATGCTTCTTAGATTTGGGGGTTGCCTAAAACACAGTAGTGGGGGGTCGCCTCAGAAAGACTTTTTTGAACCAGGGATACCATCCAAGAACAATTGAAAACCAAATTTCAAGAGCCAACTGAATATCAAGGAATCACCTGCTACATTACAAAGGTAAAGAAGAAAATAACGGGGTGCCTCTAGTGGTGACCTACAATCCAAATCTGGAGGTGCTAAGGGGAGCTACACGGAAACTACAACCTTTACTACAAAAAGATGCCCGATATTACAATCCATATTTCCAGACCCCCCACTACTGTGTTTTAGGCAGCCCACAAATTAAGAAGCATCATTGTCAGAAGCTCCCTGTCCTCCCCAACAGCTGCAGGAACCTTTCCTTGTAACAAGAAGAAATGTAAAACCTGTGCATCTATAATGACCACGGACAAGATAATATATCCCCAACTCCCATCACGACTACAATATCCCAGCTACTTTCAGCTGCATCACATGTAATGTGGTGTACCTAATTATATGTACTAAATGTCCAAATGGGGGTCTGTATGTGGGGGAGACCGGCCAAAAACTGAGAACAAGGATGAATTATCAGCGCCACACAATAAGAGAAAAAATAATGGATTTACCTGTGGCAAAACACTTTTGTATGCCCGGTCATAGCATGATGGATATGGAATTATTGGTATTAAAATATAACTTCAAATCTGAGAAAGATACAAAGGTTTCGGAATATAAGCTCATCATGACCTTTGACACTCTTAGTGCTGGAATGAATAGATCACACGGATTTATGTCATTCTATATCAATTAAGGAATCTGCGTCTCTGCCCTTCCAGGGCATGAAAACACAAAACCAGACCCCAATCAGAGGGCAATAAAACTTTCTATCCTTATCTATGAACTGTTCCAATATTTATGTTCATCCCTCTGTCATAATGACAGTTCTGCTACACGTCACTTGTCTTACCTATTGCACTATTCCTGTGTCCTGTTGTGTATAGAAATATGTGATGCTTCATTTTTTGTTTTAGTCTTTGCCTGATGAAGAGACGTGAGTAGCCTCGAAAGCTTGCAATTTGTTACCATCTTTTCAGTTATCCATTAAAAGGTATCAACCACTGCGGACTCTCAAGTCTAAATATTTTTCTATCTACTGGCTAACACGGTACGAAGATACACATGTTTCCTAACTTCAAGAATAAAAATAAAGACCCTGCAAATATAAACGCATATATGCACATGCCAACAAGAAATGGAACAACACACCACCCAAAAAATTGGTTACAAAATATAGTGTTGTAAATTTAAGAATAAAAGTCCATTTTTGTATTTATGAATAATGCTTAAGGAACGCTATGTTAAACCATAACATAGTGAAGACAATGGATTTGTAATAGTCACTCATCATCATCATTGCAATTTATATGTGACAGTCACAGACATTTCAATTATTTAAGTTAATAAAATCGTTACTTTGTACAGCATGTATGACATGTCCAGCATGGACTCATCAATGTGATGACACAATAATGTACGATAAAAAATAACCATTTAAAAAAACATTATGCATTGTCACAATTTAAGTGTGTGCCTGCAAGTGTAGGTGAAACAAAGGCTACGGATAGCAAAGGTATATTCTATGTCTGTATCAGACAGTGGACAGCCTCTGATGGGTAATGGCGATGTTATACTGTACGTCAATAAAGTCTGCGGCTGCAATCATGCATTTTTTGCTTGTACAGTGTTGAAGAGGGTAAAAGCATGTCTGGTTGCGCAAGGCTTTATCCGTCAACACTACCTTCCTACTGTCACGCGTAGGGTAGGGTAGCGTGTGTCTATTAGATGACTCTCTATAAAATGTGACGTTACGCAGCGTTATTGTGCCCTAGAGACGCCAAAAATACGACAGCAGTAATCATTTACTGTCTAATACTCCACCTATGACCAACAAAAAAAGCACGTTCCCTCTTTAACAATCTACAAGACTAACAAGCATAATGGTTGACGCTGACTTTATTGAGGTACAGTATTACATCGACATTGTCCATGAGTAACTATGCACTGTGATACCTATATACCATTATTAATTTATATCTGTTGTGGTTGTTTCAACAGCACTTGCAGGTATAACTACCTATTGTCAGTATGCATGATGCACTTTCTAGATGTAATAATTTATTATTGCACATTATTACCAGGTTTAGATGCTGGCCATTTCATATATGGTGTGTGAAGTTACAGTTGGCATCAGTATGTGTATTTTATAATGTCTGTCATAAATAAAACTCGTGATGATGATGATGAGGATTTTATGATTCGTACATCCATTGACTGCATTATCTTACAGGTACAGATAAAGTTCCTTAAAAAGCATTAATTGATAACTATGAAATGTACTTTTATGCATTAATTTCAAAAAGTGAACACTATGTTTTAGTTTTTGTTACCATTTCTAATAGACGTGTGCAGATATGCGCTGTGATGACAAATTATTATTTGTCCATATTTGTTATAAAAATTTATCATTCTAGGCCTGGAAAACTTCACAATTTCCTGTTTTAAGCATAACAATCAGGGTGACGGCTCTTCCCTATTTGGAGCATGTTCCACATGGGTTTTTCTGTGCATGTGTAGGGAACAGGAGACTTCTTGCCGGACACACAGCAGGGGAACAGCTGGCGTTACTGAACCCCACTAACACTATAGCTTGTATTTTGGTCTGTGGACACGACACTTCTGAGCAGCAACTGGCAGTGTTGTAGCCCAGGGAGTAGAGTTCAGGTGGTAGAAAGATGAACATAACAGGAGACATGGATAACGTTGCAAACCAGTTATTTAATCTGAAAACGGACAGACAAATTCTGGCGAGATCCATGCCTTGTTCATTTTCAGAAAAGTAAGCCGGTCTACATTATCGGAGGATAGTCGCATGCGACGGTCTGTTAGTACACCACCTGCAGCACTAAAGACGCGCTCCGATAATACACTGGCAGCAGGGCAAGCCAGCACCTCCAATGCATACTGGCTAAGCTCTGGCCATGTATCCAGCTTAGAGACCCAAAACTTGAATGGGGAAGAGCCATCTGGGAGTACACTGAGAGGGAAAGACATGTAGTCTGTCACCATCTTACGGAAACGTTGCCTCCTGCTGACTGGAGCCGTCTCGGATGGTGTAGACATTTGTGGCGCTGCCACAAAACTTCGCCACATTTGGAACATACTGGTCTTGCCCTGTGCAGAGGCACTGCTTGTGCTCCCTCTTGTTGCAGAGCTGTCTCCACTGCCTCGACGCACAGAGCTGCTTTGTAAAGCAGTAGCAGCAGCAGTGCTCTCGGCTGGAATGGAGAACATTATGGATTGCACCAGTGTGTCTTGGTACTCCCGCATTTTACGCTCCCGGTTCAACGGTGTGATGAGGCTTTGTAAGTTGTCCCGGTAGCGAGGGTCTAGGAGGGTGTACACCCAATAATCAGACGTGGTGAGAATGTGGGCGATGCGGCGGTCGTTTCTCAGGCACTGCAGCATGAAATCAATCATGTGCTGCAGACTCCCAACTGGCCAAGAAACGCTGTCCCCTGCAAGAGGCATCATCTCTGCCTGCTCTGCATCACCCCACCCTCGCTCTACATACTGACTAGAGCGTTGTGTACCTCCCTCTGGAGCGATGTCTTCCTCCTCCATTGACTCCTCCTCATCCTCCTCACAAAGTGAGCCCTGCCCAGCCCTTTGTGAGGAACCACGTTGCGCTGACTGTCCAGAAGGTGATTGAATTTGTGACTCCTCATCCTCCACCTCTTCCAAAACCTCATCCCTTAGTGCTTGCAGTGTTTTTTGAAGCAGGCAGATAAGGGGGACAGTCAGGCTGACTAGTGCATCATCTGCACTCGCCATCCGCGTTGACTCATCAAACGCACGCAAAACGTGGCAGATGTCCTTCATAGAGGCCCACTCAGTAGTGGTGAAGTGTGAACGGCGCAAATTGCGAGTTGATTGCGCCTGATGCAGCTGATACTCCATTACTGCTGGCTGCTGCTCACACAACCGCTCCAACATATGTAACGTGGAATTCCATCTGGTGGGTACGTCACATATGATGCGATGTTCAGGAAGGCGAAATCTGCGTTGCAGAGCTGCAATGCGCGATCTGGCCATGCTGGAACGTCGCAAGTGAGTGCACTCTAGGCGGACCTTGTGCAGCAGTGCATCAAGATCCCGATAGTCCCTCAAAAAACTCTGCACGACCAAGTTGAGCACATGTGCCAGACATGGTATGTGAGTGAGGTTACCAAGGCCCAGAGCTGCCACCAGATTTCGGCCATTGTCACACACTACCAAGCCTGGATGGAGATTCGCTGGCAAAAACCACACGTCGCTCTCCTGCTTGATGGCATTCCAGAGCTCCTGCGCTGTGTGGCTTCGATTCCCCATGGAAATTAATTTGAGGACGGCCTGTTGACTTTTGGCCACGGCTGTGCTCATATCGGTCACAACAGGTAAGCGTTCATGGGTCCATGTGGAGGTAGACCGTGACGGCTCCTGCAGCGATGATTCTGAGGAACTGGAGTAGGAGGAGGAGTCAATGTGGACAGACTTGATTCCTGCAATCCTTAGAGTTGGCAGAACACGTACAGCGCCACTCGCAAGATCTTTACCCGGCTCCACAACATTGACCCAATGGGCAGTGAGGGAAAGGTATCGTCCCTGGCCATGGGTACTGGTCCACGCATCGGTGGTCAGGTGGACCTTGCTACTGACGGCGTTTAGTAGCGCATGTTTAATTTTTCCCTCAACATGCTTTTGCAGACCAGGGACGGCTTGCCTGCTAAAATAAAATCGGCTGGGCACATTGTATTGTGGGACTGCCAATGCCATTAAGTTACGGAAACTGTCAGTCTCCACCAGCCTGAATGACAGCATTTCAAGGGACAGGAGTTTTGCAATGCCAGCATTCAGAGCCTGTGCTCGTGGATGGTTTGCCGAGTATGGCCGTCTTTTATCCCATGCCTGTGCTACCGATGGCTGTTTTGTGGCCTGGGAGTGTGAGGATGACAGGGAACTTGCAGCTTTGGGTGGAATAACACTGGGTCTCTGGACAACAGTGACAGAGGTTCTTCCATGGCGATCCTGTGAGGAAGCCGAACCAGCTGTGTGTGAGCTGGAGGAAGAGGCTCCAACACGAGCTGAAGATGTAGGTGCTGCTGTAGGTTGGCCTACATCTCCAGTGTGTCTTTGTAACTCAACCACGTGCTTTGACCGCACATGTTTCCACATATTTGTGGTATTAAGGTTACTGACACTTTTACCTCTTTTTACTTTTTGATTACACAGCTTGCATTTGACATAGCAAATATCATCTGCAAGTGTGTCAAAAAAGGACCACGCAGTGCAAGTCATGGGAGCGCCCGTTTTGGCTGTTGGAAGAGAACTGCTATGAACGGGTGCCAAACTGGAGGCTACAGGCAACCGAGTCTGCAGCCTACCTCTCCCTACTGTTTGGACCGTTGGGGCAATCTCTTCCTCAGAGCTGCTACCACCACCTTCCTGTTCCTCACGCCATGTTGGGTCTTGGACCTCATCATCTCCACTACTGTCATGTATAGTGTACAGTTCCTATAGCGTCTTGTGCTTGGGTGCGAGGAAAACACAGGAGACATAGGTTGAAATGAAATGACTTGTATTACTTCATACAAGCATGCTGAAAAGTTCACACAGTTTGCAGGAACAGCGACAGGAGACACAGCAGGCCAGAGTAACTTCAAGCACTACAATAAATCTCCAAAGCAGGTTCAGGATCTCTTCTCTGTACCGTAATTCCTCTGCAAACATGGATTCACCAAACAGCAGGTTTCCAGAGTCCAAAAGTGTTCCAAGGTTCCTCAGTAGGGAATAGCTGGAGTACAAGTCCAAGGCTTCCAGGAGTCAGGTCACAGACTGACTGAGGCTTGATTCAGGAGCACTGATTGTTCAGCTGAGGCTGCTTAAGAAGCAAGAGGGAAGAATCAGGGCGGGAACATGAAAACTGGAAACTCCATATTAACTGAGGGCAAGAGCTGCAGAAAGACAGAAAGCAAAATGGCCGACGGAAAACTGAGTTTCAAGGAACATGTCAACAGAGACAAAGAACCTTACATTACTCCCCCCTTAGGGACAACCTCCGGATGACCTCAGACCAGGCTTGTCAGGGTACCTCTGATAAAACTGGCGGAGCAGGCAAGGAGCATTTACATTATTGACTGGTTCCCATGAGTTGTCCTCCACTGGGTAGCCCTGCCATTTAATCAAATATTGCAACTGATTTCTGTACAACCTGGAATCTAGAATCCTTTCCACCATAAATTCTTCCTGACCATCGACCAGCACTGGGTCAGGGCAAGGAGAAGAACGTCCAGGAAACGTATTGGGTGTTGCAGCCTTTAGTAGGGATACATGAAAGACAGGGTGGATTCTCATAGTTCTGGGCAGTTGAAGACGACAAGCAACAGCACTTATAATCTTATTGATCTTATAAGGTCCAATGTACTTATGTCCCAATTTAGACGATGGAATCTTTAATTTAAGATTTCTGGTTGACAGCCAGACCAAATCTCCTACCTTGAAAGCTGGTGCAGGTTTACGAAATTTATCTGCTGCTTTCTTGTACCTTTCCTGAGCCAATTCTAGATTTTCCTTTAGAAGATCCATATTCTTTTGTAAAGAAGTGATTCTTTCAGCCACTGCCGGCAAGGGCGTATCTATGGGAAATCGAGGAAGAATGTTAGGATGATAACCTAGATTGGAGTAAAAAGGAGACTGCTTAGTGGAGGCGCTCTGAGAGTTGTTATAAGAGAACTCAGCCAGTGGAAGTAGATCCACCCAATCATCCTGTAGGTGGCAGATAAAACAGCGGAGATACTGCTCCAGGGTCTGATTGGTTCGTTCTGTCTGTCCATTAGTCTGGGGATGAAAAGCAGAAGAAAGGTTTACTTTAATGTCCAATGCTGCACAGAAATTTTGCCAAAACCTTGAAGTGAATTGCACTCCTCGATCCGAAATGACCTCATCCGGTACTCCATGTAAGCGAAACACATTCTTAATCATCAAGTCTGATGTCTGTTTTGCAGTGGGTAAGCCGACAGAAGGGATAAAATGAGCTGCCTTTGTTAGACGGTCAACCACCACTAGAATGGTGTTCTTCCCTTGAGAGGTTGGTAACTCCACAATGAAGTCCATAGAAATGGATCCCCACGGGCGGGACGGGGTGGGAAGAGGTTGCAACAGACCAGTTGGTGAGGAGCGAGGTGTTTTGCATCTTGCACAGACTTCACATGAAGTGACATAGTTTAAGACATCTTTCCTGTAAGTGGGCCACCAAAAGAAACGAGAAAGAAATTCTTGTGTCTTTAGAATTCCCCTATGCCCGGCTATCTTGGAATCGTGGATGAGTTGCAATACTCTCAATCTGACTGTTTCAGGTATATACAGACGTTGTCCCTGAATCCACACACCATTCTTAAAGACAAGACTTACGTCCCTTGGGGGTTGAGCCAACAAAGAATCCGCATGGTATGCTTCCTTGATGTCCTTAAGTAGGTCTTGATTATGAATCACTCCCAGGAATCTAGAGTCAGGAAGAATAGTCTTAGGAGGAGTAAGTGGACGTGTCTCTGCGGAAGAATCCTAGAGAGTGCATCAGCCTTTCCATTGCGCAATCCTGGTCTATAAGAAATGACAAAATTAAATTGGTTTAGGAAAAGATTCCAGCGAGCCTGGCGAGGAGTCAGGCACTTAGCCGACCTGATAAATTCAAGGTTACGATGGTCTGTCAGGACGACTATTTGCTGTGCAGCTCCCTGAAGAAGGTGTCTCCATTTCTTGAAGGCGGCAATAATGGCCAACAATTCTCTATTGCCCACATCGTAGTTCCTCTCAGCCGAAGACAACTGCTGGGAAAAGAAGGCACAGGGATGCAAGACATTCTTCTCACCTGTTCTCTGAGAGAGTATAGCTCCAACGGCACAGTCTGAAGCATCCACCTCTATTATGAAGGCAAGCTCGGGGTTGGGATGTACTAAGATAGGTGCGGTGGTAAATTTATCCTTTAAACAGGAAAATGCTTCCTGAGCTTGCGGGGTCCAGGAGAACCTAGACTGTTTCCGGGTAAGTTGGGTGATAGGTGACACTACCTCAGAAAAATTCTTAATGAAACGTCTATAGAAGTTGGCAAACCCGATGAAACGCTGCACCTCCTTCACATTTCTAGGAATTGGCCAATCCTTGATGGCTTGGGTCTTGCTTCCATCCATACTAATCCCTTGCGTAGATAGTACATACCCCAGAAATTGAATTTCGGTCCTATGGAATTCACATTTTTCAAGTTTGATGTAGAGATGGTTTTGTCTTAGGCGTTCTAAGACCATTCTCACATGTCCATGATGTTCCTCTGTGGAGTTAGAAAAAATTAGAATATCATCCAGATAAATCACCACAAATGTATCTAGGAGATCCCTGAAGATATCATTCACGAAGTGTTGGAAAGTGGCTGGGGCGGTACTCAGACCAAAAGGCATAACTAGATATTCAAAGTGTCCATAGCGTGACCTGAAAGCAGTCTTCCATTCATCCCCAGGTCTAATACGGACCAAGTTATAGGCCCCACGGAGATCCAGTTTAGAGAAAATTTTGGCATGCCGCACTCTCTCCAACAACTCAGGGATTAAAGGCAATGGATAACGGTTTCTAATAGTAACCTTATTGAGTTCCCTATAGTCTATGCAGGGTCTCAGAGATCCATCTTTCTTCTTCACAAAGAAGATGGGTGCACCTGCGGGAGATGAAGAGGGGCGTATGAAGCCCTTGGCTAAATTTTTGTCTATATAATCCTTCAAAGCTTTTAGCTCGGGCCCCTCTAGGGGTAGATCTTACCAAAAGGTATCTCGGCTCCAGGCAATAATTCAATTGGACAATCATATGGACGGTGAGGAGGAAGCTGATCAGCGTTCTTCTTGTCACATATATCCACATAGTCCTGGTATACAGCTGGTAGTTCAGGGACTGACATGGTTCCTTTAGGAACAGAGCAAGCTGAAACTCCTTGACTCATCTGTTTCTCCGGAAAGTGTAATTCCTTGGTCTCCCAGTTAATCGTAGGATTCTGCGCCTGCAGCCATGGTAGCCCTAGAATAATGGGAAAGTGGGGAGAAGAGATAAGCATAAAAGACATTTTCTCCTGATGATCTTTACCCATAAGGACCCTCAAAGGCTCTGTTTCTTGATCCACTGGTCCAGAAGTCAGTAGAGAGCCATCCACAGTCTCCATCTGTACTGGAGTAGCCTTCTTCACTGAACGTATCCCCTGTTTCAGAGCAAAGGAGATATCCATAAAATTTCCACTTGCTCCTGAGTCGATCATAGCAGAGCTAGACACCCAGACTGAGTCAACCCAGAGTTTGATGGAAAGGAAGCAGAGAATTGTTTCTTTTACAACTCAGCTGGGACACCGCTGAGGAAACTTGAAAAATTGCAGCGTTTATACCATCATCGTCCCCAGAACTAACAGAGTTTAAGTCCGAGAAATCAAGATCTCTTGCAGCAGATCTCTCTGAAGCCTGAGGCTCGGACATGACAGAGCTCCTCTCGCAACACTCACAGTGAATGACTGCTGCAGTAGTCTTACGAGAACGGCTGGGGCAGTTTATAATGAAGTGCCCTGACTTACCACAGTAGAAACATAGATTTTCCTTTATACGATGTTCTTTGCGTGCATCACTAACCCGTCTTTGTAAAGAGTCCACCTGCATGGGTTCAGGTTCTGGTTCCCTTGTATCCTACTCAAAGGTTCCTTAGCTGAGGAGGGAGGTAGTAAAAGGTTAGTGTGATTATTTTCGAACCATCTCTCTTGTCTGCGTTCAGTCAGACGAGCATCAATACGGATACAATAGTTAATAAAGTCACCTAACGCAGGGGGAGGGTCGGCACGAGCAAGTTCATCCTTAATCAGTGGAGACAACCCTTTCCGAAAAATAGATTTTTTAGCGGAAGTGTCCCAAGTGGTATCAAGAGCCCATCTCCTGAAATCCAGGGCATATTCGGCTACTGAACGCTTACCTTGGCGCAAAGTTAACATGGCTGCTTCAGCTGTTGCACCTCGATTGGGGTCATCAAACACCTGCCCCATGGCTGAAATAAAAGCATCAAGGTGATTCAAACAATCATCCTCAGTCTCAATCAGAGGGTTTGCCCACATCAAAGCCTTATTGGTAAGCAACATGATTATAGTAAGCACTTTGGATCGTTCAGTGGGAAATTGTGAAGCATGTGCAGAGAAAAAAAAAGTGCATTGATTAATAAATCCCCTGAATTTCTCACGTTCACTGCCAAAACGAAAAGGAGGTAATTTGGGGATCCCAGAACTTGGGGTTATGGCAGGAGCCTGGGCTCGTTCCTCTAAAGCCTCAATCCTGGCTCGCAATTCCTGGGTAGTCTGTCCAAACACTTGCAAATTATGATTAGTGAGGTCCTGTAGGCTTGCAAAACGGGTTTTTAAAGTCTGTACATCTGAAAGGATTGTATCAGTCACTCCGCAAAGTTCCTTTATGCGGGCCTCCATCTTCCAGATCTTTTAAGGCAGAAGTGCTGGAAGGAGAAGAGGAAAGGAAAAAAAAAAAAACAATAGTGTTTACCTGTGGTAACACTCCAGAGTAAAATTTTAAGGGAATGCGCTCACCTGGAATGGTTGTGAGAAGTCACAACCACTGTCATCACATAAGGTATTAAACGGACATCTGATATCCACAGTCACAGCAGACACGGCTTTCCCAGACCAAGCAGACACTAAACATTGGCTCCTGAATCTTGCCATGTATAGTGTACAGTTCCTATAGCGTCTTGTGTTTGGGTGCGAGGAAAACACAGGAGACATAGGTTGAAATGAAATGACTTGTATTACTTCATACAAGCATGCTGAAAAGTTCACACAGTTTGCAGGAACAGCGACAGGAGACACAGCAGGCCAGAGTAACTTCAAGCACTACAATAAATCTCCAAAGCAGGTTCAGGATCTCTTCTCTGTACCGTAATTCCTCTGCAAACATGGATTCACCAAACAGCAGGTTTCCAGAGTCCAAAAGTGTTCCAAGGTTCCTCAGTAGGGAATAGCTGGAGTACAAGTCCAAGGCTTCCAGGAGTCAGGTCACAGACTGACTGAGGCTTGATTCAGGAGCACTGATTGTTCAGCTGAGGCTGCTTAAGAAGCAGGAGGGAAGAATTAGGGCGGGAACATGAAAACTGGAAACTCCATATTAACTGAGGGCAAGAGCTGCAGAAAGACAGAAAGCAAAATGGCCGACGGAAAACTGAGTTTCAAGGAACATGTCAACAGAGACAAAGAACCTTACAACTACCCTCTTCCAACACCTGCTGCTGTTGGGTGGTCTGGCCAGCACCATGCTCAACAGAAACTGGCACCTGAGTCTCATCATCATCAGATGCGTTCTGCGGTGTGCTGACCATCGGCACTGGCTCACCCGCCTCTTCAGATTCAGAGAGACACAGCTGTTGCGCATCACTGCATACTGCCTCTTCTTCACATTCCAGAATGCTGCTTGGCTGGGCCCCTGTTTGCAAGCCAACAGATTCTGAGAACAGAAGCAGAGACTCAGCTGGCTCCTTTACAGAGCTCTCTGACTGCCTGGGCAATTTGGCAGACGGTGAAGAGACAGATGGTTGTTCAACAGTGCTGTGGTCCTGAGAGGAGGTGGAAGCAATTGAAGTCGATGCATTGGCTGCCATCCAACCAACAACGGCTTCAATTTGTTCTTCCCGCAGCAGGGGGGTACGCCGAGCTCCTACAAAAGTGCGCATAAAGGAACGCTCACGGGGAAAACTGGTTGATGCTGTGTCACTGGGTGCGGCAGCAGCCACAGAATCCCCACGTCCTCTCCCTGCTGAAACTCCACGGCCACGACCACGTGCCTTACTCCCTGCCTTCTTCATCTTGGTAGATTGATAAAGAAAGTCAGAAAAGTTATAAGGCCTAAGTGTGGTTATTCCTCAGAGACTGCAGTGAACACTGCAGACAACTGTTCAGTAGCTGTGAAAGGCCCCTTTGTGTACTTCTATAGTGTTTGCAACCAATGTATTGTATACGGATGGAAGCGCGTCACACTAATAGATTAGATTGTTTTCAAATATAATGGAGCAGCACCAATTAGAGAAAAATGTGAAGGATGAGGCAGTGACACACGCTCAGCAGACTACAACCAGCAGTGGTTGAAGAACTAACTGGAGCGTGATCTGCACTCAAAAAATGAAAACCTCACAGACTACAGTGAACACTGCACACAACTGTTCACTAGCTGTGAAAGGCTCCTTTCTGTACTTCTATAGTGTTTGCAACCAATGTATTGTATACGGATGGAAGCGCGTCACACTAATAGATTAGATTTTTTTAAAATAGAATGGAGCAGCACCAATTAGTGAAAAATGTGAAGGATGAGGCAGTGACACACGCTCAGCAGACTACAACCAGCAGTGGTTGAAGAACTAACTGGAGCGTAATCTGCACTCAAAAAATGAAAAGCTCACAGACTACAGTGAACACTGCAGACAACTGTTCAGTAGCTGTGAAAGGCCCCTTTGTGTACTTCTATAGTGTTTGCAACCAATGTATTGTATACGGATGGAAGCGCGTCACACTAATAGATTAGATTTTTTTCAAATATAATGGAGCAGCACCAATTAGTAGAAAAATGTGAAGGATGAGGCAGTGACACACGCTCAGCAGACTACAACCAGCAGTGGTTGAAGAACTAACTGGAGCGTGATCTGCACTCAAAAAATGAAAACCTCACAGACTACAGTGAACACTGCACACAACTGTTCACTAGCTGTGAAAGGCTCCTTTCTGTACTTCTATAGTGTTTGCAACCAATGTATTGTATACGGATGGAAGCGCGTCACACTAATAGATTAGATTTTTTTAAAATAGAATGGAGCAGCACCAATTAGTGAAAAATGTGAAGGATGAGGCAGTGACACACGCTCAGCAGACTACAACCAGCAGTGGTTGAAGAACTAACTGGAGCGTAATCTGCACTCAAAAAATGAAAAGCTCACAGACTACAGTGAACACTGCAGACAACTGTTCAGTAGCTGTGAAAGGCCCCTTTGTGTACTTCTATAGTGTTTGCAACCAATGTATTGTATACGGATGGAAGCGCGTCACACTAATAGATTAGATTTTTTTCAAATATAATGGAGCAGCACCAATTAGAGAAAAATGTGAAGGATGAGGCAGTGACACACGCTCAGCAGACTACAACCAGCAGTGGTTGAAGAACTAACTGGAGCGTGATCTGCACTCAAAAAATGAAAACCTCACAGACTACAGTGAACACTGCACACAACTGTTCACTAGCTGTGAAAGGCTCCTTTCTGTACTTCTATAGTGTTTGCAACCAATGTATTGTATACGGATGGAAGCGCGTCACACTAATAGATCACTGTTAATTTCAATTGAATGGAGCTGCACCAATTCCACAAAATAAAATAAAAAAAAAAAGTCACAGAGTGACACGTGCAGATGCCTACAAACAGCGTTGGATGCAGAGCAAACTGCAGCGTCACCTGCACTCTCACACACACACCTTGCACAGAGCTGTTAAAGCAACACTGCAAGGCAAAAGGAAGCTTTACACAGCGGTTGGTAAACTAGCCTGCCTAAAGCACAGTACACAAAATCGCAATCTCTAACTGTCCCTCAGAGTCAGCAGAGCAGCGTTCTGTCCCTAACTGAGTTCACAGCACAGTGACGCTAAAATGGCGGCGGCGCCTTTTATAGTGCATTCTGACATCATTTCAGCAGCCAATCACAGCCATGCCATTAGTTAAGATGACCGCAGCAGTACAGGATGTGCCCACACTTCGTAGGATTACTCATTGGCTGACTAAAATCACAGTGCCTCTCAAAGAATTATGGGAACTTCCGATTCCGGTATACGATATAGGAAAAATATCGGAACTAAGTATCGGAATTCCGATACAGCGAATATCGGCCGATACCCGATACTTGCGGTATCGGAATGCTCAACACTAACCATAAGTAACGTTTCGTGGATTTCTGTAGGGCTCATGAATAGAATAATGTATAAAGTTTAATAAACATTATAAGCCCCCATAATGGCATGGGAATAGTGCCAGTAGTGGGAGTAGACATATTTCCACATAAAAAACTAAACGACACCCGCTTCCAAAATCCAATCCTTCCTCCCCCCTCTGATTAGAGTAGTGACATTCTGCTCCTACCCCCTCGAAGTAATGACACTCAAAGCCAAAGGTATACTAACGCCCGAAGCTTTCCCACAGAAATCACACTGAGCAGTATGTGTTATGATTTGGTAGCTGAGGAGGACAGGAGCAAAATACTGCCAAAGCAGCAAGACACCAGAGAGGCTGGAGCCTAATGGGTTGCAGATCCCTAAACTAACCGCACAACTAGAAGTAGCCGTGGAACGTACCTACGGTGATCCTAGATGCCTCGGCACAGCCGGAGAGTTAGCTACACCTGAAGATAGAAAGAGGAAAGCTAACTGCCCCGGAGTAGAGACCCCAAAGAAATAGGAAGCCCCCAAACATGTAATGGCGGTTAGACAAGAGGAAAACACGAACACAGACAGAAAATAGAATGAGCAAATGTTGGGGCCCAAATCTGTCTAGAAAGTAAAGTACAGGAGAGAAATTCTGTCTGCAACCCAGAAAAACCCTAATAAAAATACCAGCACTTCTGATTACAAAAAACCTGAGACCACACGATCTCGACCACCTATATCAGATCTCTGATATGACACACAGCTACCCAGCAATAAAAAATATAACAGGAACAGAGAACAAGTGCAAATACAAAATGAGAACAGAGGGCAGCGCAAGCCCCCAAAGGGGACCCAGCTGAAGTCCAAGGCAAGATTGCAAAAAGCAAGGAAAATCCAACCACAAAAAAAAAAACAGAAAGTCACTTATCTGAATGATAGCAGGAAAGCAAGCTGAAATTCCAACAAAGACCTGGAAGCAACAATTGATTACCGGTGAGGATCATGGGAGTTCAGCTCACTTATATCAGGCCAGTCAGCCCCACCTGACACCCATTCCTTAATTGGTTCAATACCCTCAGCAACCACCGGAGGGAGCCTCAGCTCCAAAGTCGTCTCCAACACATTCACAACAAGTATGCTTCCATACATTGGTTTCTACCTTGCTCCAATACAGTATTCGCGAACCAAGCACTCCCACAACACTCTCACATCCAGCTTCAAGCTCCTCCTCCAACTGGCAGTATCATCCCCCTTCCAGGTTAATGTATTTAATTTATCTCTCCACCCCACAGGCAGTATTTGAGCATCCAGATCTGCTATTCTGTGTATGTCTACTCACAATAGTCACCATCTGGAGATCTGCTCATCTGTGCTAATGCACCAAGCTGCAGACAGCCACGAGCCACACATCACGAGTCCGTGAGTTACAGATTGGGGACCCCTGATATAGACTAAGGGCAAAAACGGCTACTAGAAGTAGATTTGTGCCTCAGCATTAAGCTTGTCACTTTTCTAGTCATTAACAAAGGGGACAAAAATTCCTATATGGTTATATTTTAGGATAAAGTATTTCTCTTTTTATTAGTAGCGTAATTCCCAAGTTTGCTTTATTGCATGCTGTAGAATTAAGCATATTATCTCTTTAAGTAGCAACCAGTTTGTGCTCGGTTTATCTTAATAAATTCACAATAACTAATAGAAATATAAAAAAAATGGAAGGAAAAGAATTCCGTGGCTTAATTTCCCTAGTATTATACAAAACTATATACATTTTGAAAGACAAATTGTACGAAGCATTTTACAAAGTTCAGCTGTGACTTGAATACAGATTTGAAAAGTGAAAGGTGTGCATACTAATAACGAGTGCTGTTATTTTGTGCCATTATTTCCTCAGAATGTAATGGAATCCACAAGAAATTTTAAATTTCTACACTTCCACCATCACACCTTTTAGCTCTCAGCAAGCAGATAATAAATAACCAAAACCTGTAAATTGTGCTATTATGTTAATTCCACTGCAAGAATAACATGCATATTTATAATGAGGCAGAGAGAAGTTTTCTGCCTAGTTCTAAACTACATGACCTGTACAACTATTGAATACTGTAATAGAATACTAATATACAGCATGACTTAATTTTTTATACAAGGAAAGTTTTGGGGTTTTGTTTCTTTTTTTTTTTTAGAAAATATATATTTCTATACCTTGTTAGATTGTAGATAGAAAAATATTAATGCATGAGAGTCCTCAGTGGTTGATACCTTTTAATGGCTTACTCAAAAAAAGAAAACTATTTAGACTTGAGAGTCCTCAGTGGTTGATACCTTTTTATGGCTAACTGAAAAGATGGAAACAAATTGCAAGCTTTCGAGACTACTCAGGTCTCTTCATCAGGCTAGACTAATACAACATCTGAAGAATCACATATTTATACACAAAAAAGCACAGAAATAATGCAATAGATAAGAAAAGTGACGTGAAGCAGAACTGTCATTATGGGAGAGAGATGAACATAAATATTGGAACAGTTCATAGATAAGGAGTGTGAAAGTTTTATTGCCCTCTGATTGGGGTCTGGTATTGTTGTGATGCCCCAGAAGGTCTGAAGAGCAAATTCCTTAATTGATGTAAAAAATATTTAGACTTGAGAGTCCTCAGTGGTTGATACCTTTTAATGGCTAACTGAAAAGATGGTAACAAATTGCAAGCTTTCGAGACTACGCAGGTCTCTTCATCAGGCAAAGACTAAAACAAAAGCTGAAGAATCACATATTTATATACACAAAGGACACAGGAATAATGCAATAGGTAAGACAAGTGACGTGAAGCAGAACTGTCATTATGGCAGAGGGATGAACATAAATATGACTAGTTCATAGATATGCAAATTGCCTCTTCAAACAAAGAGGACTTGTACTCTATAGCGCCACCTATTGGAAGTAGCGATCCTACAAGTCACAATCAACCCTTTAACGAGTCTTGTAATATGACTTAGGATAAAAGCCAAATCAGAATCTCCATTTGCAGACACGGTGTTTCGGACTGTTGGTCCTCGTCAGTGCAAAGTAGGAGAGATCTGATTTGGCTAGATGAGAGGCTCTGGACTGGGGTCTGGGGGGTAAGGTTACTCCTTGTGGAGAGTGACATACCAGCTCTGGCGTGTCAAGGTAAGGAGGCTTATTCGCCGTGCAATGCTCCTCTGGGAAATTTTAATATGCAAATTGCCTCTTCAAACAAAGAGGACTTGTACTCTATAGCGCCACCTATTGGAAGTAGCGATCCTACAAGTCACAATCAACCCTTTAACGAGTCTTGTAATATGACTTAGGATAAAAGCCAAATCAGAATCTCCATTTGCAGACACGGTGTTTCGGACTGTTGGTCCTCGTCAGTGCAAAGTAGGAGAGATCTGATTTGGCTAGATGAGAGGCTCTGGACTGGGGTCTGGGGGTAAGGTTACTCCTTGTGGAGAGTGACATACCAGCTCTGGCGTGTCAAGGTAAGGAGGCTTATTCGCCGTGCAATGCTCCTCTGGGAAATTTTAATATGCAAATTGCCTCTTCAAACAAAGAGGACTTGTACTCTATAGCGCCACCTATTGGAAGTAGCGATGACTAGTTCATAGATAAGGAGTGAAAGTTTTATTACCCTCTGATTGGGGTCTGGTATTGTGTTTTGATGCCCCTAAAAGGTCAGGGAAGCAGATTCCTTAATTGTTGTAGAAAGACATAAAACTCTGGGATATATTCATCCCAGCACTAAGAGTGTCAAAGGTCATCATAAGTTTATATTCCCAGACTTTTCTATCCTTCTCAGATTTGAAGTTAGATTTTAATACAAGTAATTCCATATCTGTCATGCTATGACCGGGCATACAAAAGTGTTTTGCCAAAGGTAAATCCATTCTTTTTTCTCTTATTGTGTGGCGATGAGAATTCATCCTTGTTCTCAGTTTTTGCCCGGTCTCCCCCACATACAGACCCCCAGTTGGACACTTAGTACATATAATTAGGTACACCACATTAGATGTGATGCCGCTGAAAGTACCTGGTATCTTGTAGTCCTGATGGGAGTTGGGGATCTTTATCCTGTCCGTGGTCATTATAGATGCACAGGTTTTGCATTTCTTTTGTTTGCAAGGAAAGGTACCTGCAGCTGTTGGGGAGGATAGGGAGCTTCTGACAATGATGCTTCTTAGATTTGGGGGCTGCCTAAAACATAGTAGTGGGGGGTCTGGAAATATGGATTGTAATCGGGCATCTTTTTGTAGTAAAGGTTGTAGTTTCCGTGCAGCTCCCCTTAGCATCTCCAGACTTGGATTGTAGGTGACCACTAGAGGCACCCGGTTATTTTCTTCTTTAGCTTTGTAATGTAGCAGGTGATTCCTTGATATTCTGGTGGCTCTTGTAATTTGGTTTTCAATTGTTCTTGGATGGTAGCCCTGGTTCAAAAAAGTCTTTCTGAGGCGACCAAGGTGTTCATCTCTATCCATGGGGTTGGAACATATACGATTGTATCTGATGGCTTGGCTGTAGACAATAGAGTTTTTTATGTGTTTTGGATGGAAACTGTCCCATTTAAGATATGTTGGACGGTCGATTGGCTTCTGATACAGGGATGTCTCTATTTCATTGTTCTTTAGCTTAATGGTGGTGTCTAAAAAGTTAATTTCAGTGCTGGAGTAGTTAAGTGTTAAGTTGATGGTGGGATGAAATTGATTGAACTGTTCATGGAACGTCTTTAGCTGTTGTTCAGACTCCGTCCAGATGATTAAAATGTCATCAATGTAGCGGTAGTAGGCCCGAGGCCTGATGGGGCATGAGGACAAAAATTCGCTTTCAAGCTTGGCCATGAAAAGATTTGCATACTGTGGAGCCATTTTACTTCCCATAGCTGTGCCAGTCTCCTGAAGATAGATCTTGTTGTCAAATTCAAAGTAATTGTGGGTGAGGATGATTTTTGTGAGTTTCACCACAGAATCAGCATCATTCCCGGTGTTTCCCATGAAGACTTTGCAGGCATTTAATCCATCCTGGTGTGGGATATTAGAGTACAAAGATTCCACATCCATGGTGGCCAGGATGGTTCCTTCTGGTAGAGAACCTATTGCTGCTAGTTTATTCAGTAGGTCAGTTGTGTCCTGAATGTAGCTGGGTGTATCCTTTACCAGGGGTTTAAGAACACCCTCTACCCATCCAGATACTTGCTCAGTAAGGGTGTCCACACATGAAATAATCGGCCTCCCTGGATTTCCGGCTTTGTGGATTTTGGGAAGCATGTAGAATGTCCCTGTTCTTGGACTTTCTGGTATCAGGTCATCAGCTCTTATGGATTTGTCAGACAGACAAGATACCAACTTGCTTAGTTCCTTGTAATAGTCCTGTGTAGGGTCCGACTCCAGTTTTCTGTAGTAGCGTGTGTCCGTAAGTTGTCTGTTTGCTTCCTTCATATAGTCTGATGTGTTCATCATGACTATTGCACCTCCCTTGTCAGCAGGTTTAATGATGATTTCTTTGTTGGTTTTCAGAGACTGTATGGCCTTTCTCTCCTGGGCACTGATGTTGGAGGCTTGTCTCTTGTTGGAGGCTATGATGGTGGATTTTATCAAATGTCTGAATGAGTCTATATATTTATCCAAGTGAGGGTTACGTCCAGGTGGAGGTGTCCAGTCTGACCTCTTCTTGGTTGTTGGGATCCCTCTTCCTTCAGTCCAAGTGTTTTCTGAATCTTCTGTATCATTGAAGTATTCCCTCAGGCGCAGTCTCCTGAAAAAATGTTCCATATCACTGCAGAGTTCGGTTTTATCCAGGGCCTTAGTAGGACAAAATGAGAGTCCTCTAGAAAGCACGGCAAGCTCCACTTTGTTGGGTTTGTAATCTGAGAGATTGATGACACAGTTAGATGCTTTTGTGTCTGGAATGGAGTGGTTGTCAGAGTTGTCAGGTTTTGGTTTTGTTTTGTATCTGTTTGTATAGAGTCCGGAATGGAGGCGCAATCTGTGTAGTTTCTTTTCCTTGTTTTGAATCAGAAAGGTCCGTAGTTTGTTATAGTATTGTTGTAATTTTTGCTCTGTGCTTTCTGTAAGTGTTTTCCTCAGAGTTTCAAATTGTCCTTGGACTTTACTCCTTATGCTGTAGCAGACATGCAAAAGATGGTTCCTTAGTCTTTCAGAAGTCCTGTGACAAAGGTTTTGTGCATAATGGGTATTGTAGGTGTGAAAAATTGGGTTTGTAATCCAGAGTCCTTTGGGAATTAGATTCTCCTTTTTGCATTTAGATAAGAAAAAAATGTCGCTGTCCATTTGTAAAAAGACATAAATCCATGTGAAACATTCATTCCTGCACTGAGTGTGTCAAAGGTCATCATGAGTTTATATTCCCAGACCTTTCTGTCTCTCTGAGACTTAAAGTTAGCTTTTAATACAAGTAATGTCCATCATGCTATGACCGGGGATACAAAAGTGTTTGGCCACAGGTAGATCAATTCTTTTTTCTCTTATTGTGTGGCGATCAGAATTCATCCTTGTTCTCAGTTTTTGCCCAGTCTCCCCCACATACAGACCCCCAGTTGGACATTTAGTATAAATAATTAGGTACACCACATTAGACATGGTGCAGCTGAAAGTACCTGGGATCTTTTAGTCCTGATGTGAGTTGGGGATCTTTATTTTGTCCGTGGTCATTATAAATGTACAGGTTTTACATTTTTTCTGGTTGCAAGGAAAAGTTCCTGCAGCTGTTAAGAGGACAGGGAGCTTCTGACAATGATGCTTCTTAGATTTGGGGGCTGCCTAAAACACAGTAGTGGGAGGTCTGGAAATATGGATTGAAATAGGGCATCTTTTTGTAGTAAAGGTTGTATTTTCGGTGCAGTTCCCCTAAGCACCTCCAGATTTGGATTGTAGGTGACCACTAGAGGCACCCGGTTATTTTGCTCTTTAGCTTTGTAATGTAGCAGGTGATTCCTTGATATTCTGGTGGCTCTTGTAATTCGGTTTCAATTGTTCTTAGATGGTAGCCCTGATTCAAAAAGGTCTTTCTGAGGCAACCAAGGTGTTCATCTCTGTCCATGGGGTTGGAACATATACGGTTGTATCTGATGGCTTGGCTGTAGACAATAAAGTTTATGTGTTTTGGATGGAAACTGTCACATTTAAGGTATGTTGGATGGTCAATTGGCTTCTGATACAGGGATGTCTCTATTTCATTGTTCTGTAGCTTAATGATGGTGTCTAAAAAGTTAATTTCAGTGCTGGAGTAGTTGAGTGTTAAGTTGATGTGGGATGAAATTGATTAAACTGTTCGTGGAACGTCTTTAGCTGTTGCTAAAGAAGTTACCATCTTTTTAGTTAGCCATTAAAAGGTATCAACTAGTGTTGAGCGATATTGCTCGATATCTAAAAATATCGTATCGAAATTGTATCGCCGATAGCACTAAATATCGTCGATATCCGATTTCGATAGCGGAAGTCCCATGTAAGTCTATGGGAACAAAATATCGAAATTAAAAAAAACCATTCTTGCCTTGTTGGTTAATTGTACATGAAGGAAAACAACAAAGACTAATGTAGAATGTATTGGGGGAGGTTGAGGAGACAATAAAGGCATACATGTTTAACCCAATGCATTGGAATAGCATTAATATATTTTTTTTTTTAAATACGTTTGGATTGACTAACAAATTGACAATGTTGTTAACCTTTTTTCTATTTTGGCAAATATGTATGTTTCACAACTTCCATGCTCTTCACCTTTTTAACTTTTGCCAGTGCCACACTTTCTCCTTCATAATCTTCAGCAGCAGCATCATCTTTCTCATCAAATTATTCTTCATCTTCACCTTCTTAATCTTCTTCTTAAACTTCTTGCTATTCATGTTTTTGTTTACATTACTCATATTGTTATTATTAAACTAATTAATCTTCTTCATATTCAAATTCTTCATCTTCTTCCTCTTCATCTTCTTCATCATATTCTTATTTGTGACAGAGATTCCTGTACTTGTAATCTGTAAAAGTATGAATTGTTCATCCTTCCGTTCTTGCTGTCACAAAAGATTTAAATTACAACAGTATTTGTCCGTGTTCAGTTTAGCCTGCAGCAGCAGGCATTTTCCAGGGGCACCACGAGGAGGAATGGACTCACCCCCATACACTGCTTAGTCTTCTTCTGCTTAGAATTTAGAGCATATATTTTGCTCTTCATTTTGGTCTTATACTTCATGTTCTTCTGTTTTTTGATCTTTTGCTTATTGTTCTTCTGTCTCTTGTTCTGTATCTTGTAGTTTGTCTTAACCTTCTTTGTCCTGTTGGTGATCTTCTTCTGGGTAATCTTTTATTTTTTCTTTGTGATGGTGTTCAGGCTGGTTGGCTTCATGCTCGTCGTCCTTGTTGTCGTCATCTTCTTCTGGGTGGTCTTTAATGTCGTCTAATTTCCGAGAAACAGCTGACGTTACTGGAACCCTGACGGGTATCAGATGGAGCAAGAGACAATGGAAGTAACGAGGACCAGCTGACTGTGCTGGACCCCGGACGGGTAGCAGAAGGAAAAGAGGCAATGTCACAACCGAGTACCAGCTGACGTTACTGTGACACGGTTACTAAGCAGGAGGTACCTGTGCTCCAAAGCACTACCAAGGACCAGCAGACGTTGCTGGAACTCGGATACGGAGATGGAGGCACCTAGGCCAAAGGCACTGGGGAGAACCACTTGACGGTACTGGACCCCGGACGGGTAGCAGAAGGAAAAGAGGCAATGTCACAACCGAGTACCAGCTGACGTTACTGTGACACGGTTACTAAGCAGGAGGTACCTGTGCTCCAAAGCACTACCAAGGACCAGCAGATGTTGCTGGAACTCGGATACGGAGATGGAGGCACCTAGGCCAAAGGCACTGGGGAGAACCACTTGACGGTACTGGACCCCGGACGGGTAGAAGAACGCACCCATGAAAATGTAATTTGACAGGACGCAAGCCGTCCGCAGTTACCGAATCACACAGTCCTACAGTGGGTGCTTATCCTATTGTCACAATGGAAACCGCCTTTATTTACATATCCCACAGCACACATAGGAATCACCTAAACTGCAGGCACCATAGAGTCGGCTAACCCGAATGCAACACGACAGCACAACTTATTGGAGGATAATTGACGTTCACACTGCCAGGAAACAGCTGTCATGCTGTAACCAGGCTGGCCAGGAGTCAGTACCCCTGCCAATTACTTACGAGCAACAAATGGCGGTGTTGTAGCCCAGGGAGTACAGTTCAGGTGGTAGAAAGATGAACATAACAGGAGACATGGAAAACGTTGCCAAACAGTTATTTAATCTGAAAACGGACAGGCAAATTCAGGTGAGATCCATGCCTTGTTCATTTTCAGAAAAGTAAGCCGGTCTACATTCTCTGAGGATAGTCGCATGCGACAGTCTGTTACTACACACCTGCAGCACTAAAGACACGCTCAGATAATACACTGGCAGCAGGGCAAGCCAGCACCTCCAATGCATACTGGCTAAGCTCTGGACATGTATCCAACTTAGAGACCCAAAATTTGAAAGGGGAAGAGGCATCTGGGAGTACACTTAGAGGGAAAGCCAAGTAGTCTGTCACCATCTTACGGAAACGTTTCTTCCTGGTGACTGGAGCCGTCTCGGATGGTGTAGACCTTGCTGGCGCAGTCACAAAACTTTGCCACATTTGTAACATACAGTTCTTGCCTGTGCAGAGGCGCTGCTTCTGCTCCCTCTTGTTGTAGAGGTGTCTACACTGCCTCGACGCACAGAGCTGCTTTGTAAAGCAGCAGCAGTAGCAGCAGCAGCTCTCTCGGCTGGAATGTACAACAGTATGGATTGCACCAGTGTGTCTTGGTACTCCTGCATTTTACGGTCCCGGTTCACCGGTGTGATGAGGGTTTGTAAGTTGTCCCGGTAGCGAGGGTCTAGGAGGGTGTACACCCAATAATCTGACGTGCTGAGAATGTGGGCGATGCGGCGGTCGTTTCTCAGGCACTGAAGCATGAAATCAACCATGTGCTGCAGACTCCCAACTGGCCAACAAAGGCTGTCCTCTGGAAGAGGCGTCATCTCTGTCTCCTCTGCATCACCCCACCCTCGCTCTACATACTGAGTAGAGCGTTGTGTACCTCCCTCTGTAGGGATTTCTTCCTCCTCCATTGACTCCTCTCCTCCTCCTCATCCTCCTCACAAAGTGAGCCCTGCCCAGCCCTTTGTGAGGAACGACGTTGCGCTGACTGTCCTGAAGGTAATTGAATTTGTGACTCCTCATCCTCCACCTCTTTCAAAACCTCTTCCTTTAGTGCTTTCAGTGATTTCTGAAGCAGGCAGATAAGGGGTACAGTCATGCTGACTAGTGCATCATCTGCACTCGCCATCCGCGTTGAGACATCAAACGCACGCAAAACGTCGCAGATGTCGTTCATAGAGGCCCACTCAGTAGTGGTGAAGTGTGAACGGCGCAAATTGCGAGTTGATTGCGCCTGTTGCAGCTGATACTCCATTACTGCTGGCTGCTGCTCACACAACCGCTCCAACATATGTAACGTGGAATTCCACCTGGTGGGTACGTCACATATGATGCGATGTTCAGGAAGGCGAAATCTGACTTGCAGAGCTGCAATGCGCGATCTGGCCATGCTGGAACGTCGCAAGTGAGCGCACTCTAGGCGGCCCTTGTGCAGCAGTGCATCAAGATCCGGATAGTCCCTCAAAAAACTCTGCACGACCAAGCTGAGCACATGTGCCAGACATGGTATGTGAGTGAGGTTGCCAAGGCCCAGAGCTGCCACCAGATTTCAGCCATTGTCACACACTACCAAGCCTGGCTGGAGATTAGCTGACAAAAACCACACATCGCTCTCCTGCTTGATGGCATCCCAGAGCTCCTGCACTGTGTGGCTTCGATTCCCCATGGGAATTAATTTCAGTACGGCCTGTTGACGTTTGGCCACGGCTGTGCTCATATCGGTCACAACAGGTAAGCGTTCACGGGTCCATGTGGAGGTATACCGTGACGGCTCGTGCAGCGATGATTCTGAGGAACTGGAGTAGGAGGAGGAATCAATGTGCACAGACTGGATTCCTGAAATCCTTGGAGTTGGCAGAACACGTACAGCGCCACTCGCAAGATCTGTACCCGGCTCCACAACATTGACCCAATGGGCAGTGAGGGAAAGGTATCGTCCCTGGCCATGGGTACTGGTCCACGCATCGGTGGTCAGGTGGACCCTGCTACTGACGGCGTTTAGTAGCGCATGTTTAATGTTTCCCTCGACATGTTTTTGCAGAGCAGGGACAGCTTGCCTGCTGAAATAAAATCGGCTTGGCACATTATATTGTGGGACTGCCAGTGCCATAAAGTTCCTGAAACTGTCAGTCTCCACCAGCCTGAATGACAGCATTTCAAGGGACAGGAGTTTTGCAAGGCCAGCATTCAGAGCCTGTGCTCGTGGATGGTTTGCCGAGTATGGCCGTCTTTTATCCCATGCCTGTGTTACCGATGGCTGTTTTTTGTTCTGGGAGTGTGACGATGACTGTGAACTTGCTGCAGTGGGTGGAATAACAGTTTCTCTATGGACAACAGTGACCGAGGTTCTTCCATGGAGATCCTGTGAGGAAGCCGAAACAGGTGTGTGAGAGCTGGAGGTAGAGGCTCGAACATGACCTAAAGATGTAGGTGCTGCTGTAGGTTGGCCTACATCTCCAGTGTGTCTTTGGAACTCAGCTACGTGCTTTGTCCGTACATGTGTCCACATATTTGTGGTATTCAGGTTCCTGATATTTTTACCTCTTTTAACTTTTTGCTTACACAGCTTGCATTGAACATAGCAAATATCATCTACAAGTCTGTCAAAAAAGGACCACGCAGTGCAAGTCATGGGAGCGCCAATTTTGACAGTTCTAAGAGAACTGCTCCCAACAGGTGCCAAACTGGAGGCTACAGGCAAGCGAGTCTGCAGCCTACCTCTCCCTCCTCTTTGTACCGTTGGGACAATCTCTTCCTCAGAGCTGCTCCCACCACCTTCCTGTTGCTCACGCCATGTTGGGTCTCGGACTTCATCATCTCCACTACCCTCTTCCAACACCTGCTGCTGTTGGATGGTCTGGGCAGCACCATGCTCCACAAAACCTGGCACCTGAGTCTCATCATCATCATAAGATGCGTTCTGCGGTGTGCTGTCCATCGGCACTGGCTCACCCGCCTCTTCAGATTGAGAGAGACACAGCTGTTGCGCATCACTGCATACTCCCTCTTCTTCAAATTGCAGAATGCTGCTTGCCTGTGCCCGTGTTTGCGAGCCAACAGATTCTGAGAACAGAAGCAGAGACTCAGCTGGCTCCTGTACAGAACTCTCTGACTGCCTTGGCAATTTGACAGGCGGTGAACAGACAGATGGTTGCTCAACAGTGTTGTGTTCCTGAGAGGAGGTGGAAGGAATTGAAGTCGATGCATTGGCTGCCATCCAACCAACAACGGCTTCAATTTGTTCTTCCCGCAGCAGGGGGGCACGCCGAGCTCCTACCAAAGTGCGCATAAAGGAACGCTCACGGGGATAAATGGTGGATGCTGTGTCACTGAGGGCGGCAGCAGACACAGAATCCCCACGTCCTCTCCCTGCTGAAACTCCACGGCCACGACCACGTGCCTTACTCACTGACTTCTTCATCTTGGTAGATTGATAAAGAAAGTCAGAAAAGTTACAAGGCCTAAGTGTGGTTATTACGCAGAGACTGAAGTGAACACTGAAACACAACTGTTCACAATCTGTGAAAGGCTACTCCTTTGTCTACTTCTATAGTGTTTGCAACCAATGTATTGGATACGGATGGAAGCGCGTCACACTAATAGTTAAATTGCATGGAGCTGCAAGAATTACACTGAAGGAAAAAAAAAATAGTCTGTGAGTGACAGGTGCAGATGCCTACAGACAGCGTTGCATACAGAGCAAACTGCAGCGTCACCTGCACTCACACACACCTTGCAGAGCTGTTAAAACAACACTGCAGGCAAAAGGAAGCTTTACACAGCGGTTGGTGCTAGCCTGCCTACAGCACAGTACACTAAATCGCAATCTCTAACTGTCCCTCAGAGTCAGCACAGTAGCGTTCTGTCCCTTACTGAATTCACAGCACAGTGACGCTAAAATGGCGGCGGCGCCTTTTATAGTGCATTCTGACATCATTTCAGCATCCAATCACAGCCATGCCATTAGTTAACATGACCGCAGCAGTACAGGATGTGCCCACACTTCTTAGGATTCCTCATTGGCTGACTAAAATCACATTGCCTCGCAAAGAATTATGGGAACTTCCAATTACGGTATTCGATAAGACGAAAATATCGAAACGAATTATCGAAAGGCCGATAGAGCTAATATCGGCCGATACCCGATACTTGCATTATCGTATCGCTCAACACTAGTATCAACCATTGAGGACTCTCAAATTATAATATTTTTCAATTACATAGACAGTTTCCTGTTTTATTCCTATCTTTCCATGTTTGCCATTGGCTAAACTTTACTCTCAGCAAACTGTCTGCTGATCATTCCAGACATGTAGAAAATGTTTTCCTAATGAAGAAAACACAGGACGTAAGTAACAATTGCTGAGCAGTCATAATGTAAAGTAGCTGTGGGCAATAAAGTGGTCTCAAATGTATGCGAAGCTTACTCTGTATCACTGCTCGGCACTGTGTGATTGATCCCCCAAACATCTCACCTAATTAAAGCTCCTAGCTAATCATCAAAAGTGACAGCTATGGGAATGAGAGTCCCATTCCATAATCCAGGGCACACAAGAGGCAATTACCAGCAAATTATATTTTGCAGACATTTTCATAACTATATACAACTTATTTAGCAACTAAAGAGAACGAAAAGTCCACATTGGGGCTGTATGTGATATCTTTATTATTAATAACAAAATTGCTCTTTTAGTTTTATGACTTCTCATATGTCAGAATTGTTTAGAAAGTTATTTAAGAGATAAAAAGTCTCCATAAGTAGAGTAATATATATCTTCAGCTCTCAGATATCTTCTTGGTAGATACTGCTGTGGTTTACACCAATATATCGACCTGCCCACACTGCAGTACTACTTAGAATGATTGTTTTGGGGCAAGTACCTGAAGTATTAAGGTATATTTAGACATTTCAGGGTTTGTTGCAGAAATTTCTGCAACTGAAAATTGGTTCCTTTTTCCTCAGCTGGATTGTTTATGCACCATATGCATGGATTTCTGAAAAATCTATTCTGATAAATTGGACAGAAAATTTCAAAAACATCTGCAATATACAGTACTTGTCCCTCAAAGAGACTGTGGAAAGAAGACTACCGTACTTCTTTTTCGCATGTCCTATCAAGGTATAGAGGTGGTTAATCATTTGACAGTGCTAAGAAAAAGAATATTTCACTTTCATACACCCAATCCATTTATGTAGTACATGGCCTGCCATTTGTTTGGTTGCTGCTACAAATTGTATGGCTTCACCAGTCATAAAATCTAATGGCTATATGATTCTGAAGCTGTATTTTCAGTGATCAGCAGATCAATGGGCGGCTTAAATCTTGTAAACGGTTAGAGTGATGGTAGTAACCTGCATTTCAGGAAATGGAAATTTACTAAGACATAAGGCATTTTACAAATGTTACAGATTTGCTGATGTTTTATAAATGTGGCAGTAAAATGTGCCAAATTTATTGAGAGACAATTTGGCACCTCGATACCTGTCATTGCACCAGATATCCATTATGCCAATTTATAGCTTAAATGTTATGGGCTCATCTGTTGACATGGATTAAGGTGAGCAAAAATGACCTAAGGCAATGACACTGTGGGCACAACTTGCTGAACGACACTTAAATCAATGAGGGCCAGGATAGCAGGGTATGCAGTACAGCAGACAGACAAGTGCAACATAAACACCAGAGGAAACAGCCAGGAGTGTATATAGACTTAGTAACTGATTATGCAAAGTCAGTTCAGGACTTGCACCAAACAAATGGTTAATGGCAGAGTTGTATGCTATTGGCCGTTACATGTTCATTGGCAGAGACGTAGTCTCCCAGCAAACAAATGGTTTTCCACAGGCAGAAGTGATAAGCAGGCAAACTAGATACTTGCCTGCAAAAAAATTCACTTCTGTTGCAGCAGCATTGCAGTGTGAAAAGCACCAATATTAACATAGAAGAGTTTTTTATGTTTACCTCTGGCAATTGGTTAACCGCAGGTCAAGAATGATGAACAGGTAACTGAATACTTGCTTGCAGAGATGATTATATACTGTTCGTGTAGCATTTTAGTGTGAACAGCACCAGTATTGCAGAGAAGAGTTTGTTATGCTTACAGAAGACAAATGGTTAACTGCTGGTTTAAGCGAGGAAGTAAAAGCAGACAGATGATAAGCAAGTAGGAGTTTGCTGAAGAGGTGATTAATCAGCTGAGAGAAATGAATGGTGAGGGAAATTCCAGAAGTACATGAGGAAATGAATGCAAAGCTTACTGAATACTTCGCACAATTCTGTTAGAGTTGGCTTTAAAAAGCCTTGAGTAATGATGACAAAGGTAGTTGCAGTCATTTCAATAACCCAGCATAAACTTGCACAAAGAGAACTGGTCAAAGAGCCAGCCCCTCAGCCAGAACAAGAGAGAAACAGTAAATCTTTTAGTTTGTTATCATTCCCTGTCCCTCTTTCTAAATCCTTTCCCATTTTCCCATCTCTTTTGAAAATTGTTGAAAGTAGGGTAAAATGGCTCTAGTAACTAAATAATAACACCTCCACCATATATTGATTTATAGCATTATAACCAATTTCATCACCGTAGTGAATTTTGAAGGCTGTGGTGCTTCAGGCTGACCAGTATCCACTCTACGTTCTTCCCAATTGATTACTGTTTGAGTATGTTCATGTATTGAAATTGTCAAAGAAAATTGTGTCTGCGCCACCAGTGGTCTCCCACAAATGGTTTCCTATATTTCAAAAGCACAATTCTCACCATGCCTTGACAAGCTGTACTGTATATTATAGATTTGCAACAGAAGAAGTCCTATAAGTTTGGTGACACTGTACAATACAGTACACTCCAACTGTAATATAAAATAGTGTATAGTGCTATGGGGATACATTATGTTACAAACAGATAAAACCTTTAACTACATTTTAATGTTTATTTAATCCTGTTAAGGAAAGTTTTCCATGAGTAATCTGCAGAAAATCCACTATGGGACAATGTTAAAAAAATATATCTGTGTTGTGGTACGTTTCCTTAGTGTTCAATAATACTAGCTTAAGGGATTTTCTTAAAGTGATTGCTATCAAACTTCTGCTCTGTGGAAACCATCAGAGCCGTTCCGGTCGGGCAATTCCTTCGGACGAGGCGGATCTGCTCATCCAATGCCAGGTTTGAAGCACAGGCTTTTGATTTAACTGTACGCTTTCAGTCACGGGGCTACTCAAATAGATGCATCAAACGGGGATATTTGAGAGCCAGAGCTACACCCCGTGATAGTCTTTTGATTCCAAAAAAAGTGCATGAATCCTCCAATGATAGAGGACCTATTAGGTTCATATCTACATTTAATCATGCGTGGGAGGATATGAGAGAAGTGTTGAAAAAGCATTGGCCTGTTCTGAGTGCCGAACCGCGCCTTGGTATCTCTTCGGGAGAACTTCCTTCTATGACAGCTAGAAGGTCAAAAAAAATTTACGTGACCTCCTTGTCAAAAGCCACTATGTTCCAAATGTTATCCATCCTTTTGGATCACGAGGTCCTATTGTTGGTTCAACACCATGCGGTCGCTGTCTTGCCTGCACAAATGTCCTGCGCTGCTCTACATTCCAGTCCTCTGATGGAACAAAAACCTTTGAGATTCGTCATCAAATCTCTTGTAATACAGCTAATGTCATCTATTATGCCACCTGTGGCTGTTCTAAAATTTATATTGGTCTTACATCTAGAGAACTTAGGATTAGGACTAGAGAGCATGTGCGGGACATTTGTGCGGCCAGGACAGCAACCGATCCATCCATCTTAAAAACCATCCCGCGTCATTTCTATTACCACCATAATTGCGAGCCCACAACTTTTAAAGTTTGAGGCATTGATGTTATTCATTTTGGCGCTAGGGGAGGGGATTACAAAAAGAGACTTGCTCAAGTAGAAGCGAGATGGATTGTAGTGTTGGACACTATGACCCTAAGGGCTTAAACGAGACACTCTCATTTTCATCTTTCTTATAGTGCCCTATGCCTATATGAATCCTTCCAGTCCCTAAAGTAATTCCTTATTTGTACTGTCCCTCTAAAAACCCTTATCGGTATTTGTGGTCTGTTTTTATTATTGTCTGTGTTTTTTATTTGTTTTACATGAGTCCTGCAATGCATGAGACCAGTGATGAAAGTGAAAATTATGCATGTCCAATAGTGGGACTAAGTGGAAAAGTTAAAAAGTTACATAATATATGCAATAAAGTAAAAAAAAACACACAAAAACCCATTTCTCCACTAATAACATAGCCTTTGTGAAAAAACAAAAAAAGTACACATAATTGGTATCACCACATCCGGAATGACCCATTCTGTAAAACTGTCACATTATTTATTCCGTACAGCAAACACCATAAACCATAAAAAAAAATAAAAAACACACCAAAAAGGTAGCTTTGTCATTATACTGACACAGAAAAAAATGAATGATACTGACCAGACGAACAAATCGGTCTTATCACTTACTGCACGATGAACTGCGCAAAAAATAAAAAGTAAAAACAATAACAGAATTGCTAGATTTTGATTATTCTGCATCAGAAAAATCTGATTAATCCCTTAGTGACAGAGCCAATTCGGTACTTAATGACCAAGCCAATTTTTACAATTCTGACCACTGTCACTTTGAAGTTATAGCTCTGGAACGCTTCAACAGATCCCATTAATTCTGAGATGGTTTTTTCGTGACATATAGTACTTCATGTTAGTGGTAAAATTTCTTCGCTATAGCTTGCATTTATTTATGAAAAAAATGGAAATTTGACAAACATTTTAAAAATTTTGCAATTTTGAAACTTATAATTTTTGTGAACTTAAATCAGAGAGTCAAATCACACAAAATAGTTAATAAATAACATTTCCCACATGTCTACTTTACATCAGCACAATTTTGGAAACATAATTTTTTTGTTAGGACGTTATAAGGGTTAAAAGTTGGCCAGCCATCTCTAATTTTTCCAACAAAATTTACAAAACCATTTTTTTAGGGACCACCTCACATTTGAAGTGAGTTTGAGGGGGTAAATATGACAGAAAGTACCCAAAGTGACACCATTCTAAAAACTGCACTCCTCAAGGTGCACAAAACCACATTCAAGAAGTTTATTAACCCTTTAGGTGCGTCACGAGAACTAAAGCAGTGTGGAAGGAAAAAATGAACATTTTACTTTTTTCACAAAAAAATTATTTTGGAACCAAACTTTTTTTATTTTCACGAGGGTCTCTGGAGAAAATGGACCACAAAATTTGCTGTGCAATTTCTCCTGAGTACGCCCATACCCCGTATGGGGGAAAGCCACTGTTTTGGTGCATGGCAGGGCTCAGAAGGGAGGGAACACCGTTTGACTTTTTGAACCCAAAATTGGCTGAAATCAATGGTGATCACCATGTCGCTTTTGGAGACCCCCTGATGAACCGAACAGTGGAAACTCCTCAATTCTAACTCCAACCCTAACACAGCCCTAACCCCAACACACCCCTAAACCTAATCCCACCCTAACCCCAACACCTCAACCCTAACACAACCCTAACCCCAACACAACCCTAACTCTAGCCCCAGCTCTAACCATAGCCCAACCCTAACCCTAGCACAACCCTAACCCTAGCTATAACCCCAACTATAACCCCAACCCTACCCTAACCCTGTCTATGACCCCAACCATAACCCTAGCCCCAACTCTAACCCTAGCCCAAACCAAACCCTAGCACAACCCTAACCCTAGCTATAACCCCAACTATAACCTCAACCCTACCTTTACCCTATCTATGACCCCAACCATAACCCTAGCCCCAACACTAACTCTAGCCCAACCCTAACTATAACCCCAAATATAACCCAACTATAACCATAACCCTAGCCTCAACACTAACTCTAGCCCAACCCTAACTATAACCCCAACCATAACCTTAACACTAGCTATAACCCCAACCCTAACCCTAGCCCCACAGCAGGTGATGGCTGTGTATTACAGCCAGGACCTGCCCTTAACAATTGTGGGTGGAGCAATTGTTAACTTATTAATTGCCGATGTCAATCTCTGAGCAGCATTTAACATGCGCCAATGTGCACACACATTATCTCCATGATGTGATAGGGGGTCGCCGATGGGTTATCATGACAGCTGGAGGTCAGCTGATGACCCCCTTGCCTGTCATTATGGAGCTCCTCTGAAACCCTCTCTCCGGCCTGGCTTCAAAGGAGACAGTGATTTCTGTTATATGCAACGATGCTGTCACATTGCATCTTCAAGTACTCTAAAGGGGCTAACAATAACAGTAAAAAAAATTTAAAAAGTTTTAAAAAATATGAAAAAAATAAAAGTTCAAATCACCCTCCTTTTTCCCCATTGAATGGTATTGCTGCAATCAGAAAAGTCCAGTCTATCAAAATGTAAAAAAACAAATCACCCAATCGGTAAACAATATAAACGGGAAAAATTAAAAAAAATTAAAAAACGCCCTAGTTACGTTTTTTAGGTTGCTGCGATTCCACAAAAAAGTCTGTAACATGTGAGAAAAAAGTTGCATCTATCCCAAAATGGTATCAATAAAAACATCATGTTGCCCCACAAAAAATAAGCCATCACACAGCTTCATCAGCAGAAAAATAAAAATGTCATTGGTCTTGGAAAATGGCGACACAAACTCCCATATTTTGTTTGCAAACTTTTGGGGTTTTTTTTACCCCTAAAATAATAAAAAAAAAATGGATATGTTTGTCATTACCATAATTGTACTGATGAGGAGAATCATATTGCATGGACATTTTTACTACAAAAACAATTCCCAAAAATAATGTAGTACAATAATAAATGATATTGTGGTACCGTGTTAGCCAGAAAAATCGATGTGAATACTTTTCTGTCTAATGATGACAAAAGTATTCTCTGAGTGATACCTTTATTGGCTAACCCGAAAATAATATGTTTGCAAGCTTTCAGAGCACAGGGGCTCCTTCTTCAGGCAAGATTATCTATTTGTAATCCAGCGTGAAGAAGGAGCCCCTGTGCTCTGAAAGCTTGCAAACATTATTTTCTGGTTAGCCATTAAAGGTATCACTCTGAGAATACTTTTGTCATCATTGGGCGGAAAAGTATTCACAACAAAAACAATGTAAGATTTGTGTATTTTTCACAATTTCAATTCACTTTGAATTTTTTTCCTGTTTTCCAGTAGACTATGTGATATAATGAATGATGTCATTCAAAAGTACAACTCGTTCTGAAAAAAACAAGCCCTCATAGGCCGAAGCTTTAATCAACTTTTTATTATCATAGCTGTGACTTACTGGCCACATACTTGTAAGTCCCACTCCACATCCTTCTGTGATAAGCAGCTCACTGTCTATAGACATTGCACATACAGAGCCTGGTGTGGGGGGGTTAGCTTTCTCAGCTCTGCTGCATTGCTAAATGTAAAAATTCAGAATGTATCAGAACGGCTGCACCCAGTAAACTAAGTGATACATCGTTGGATTCAAGGTCTCTTTGTCTACATTATGCTGCTGTCAGATGAGGTAGAAAAAACCTGCTGACAAATTCCCTTTAATACTTAAATACCAGGAAGTGTCACAAAATCATGTCCCCCACACATTTCCATTGCTTTTTTTTGCCTTTAAAGCGCTATATTCTATGAACTATAAAAGATTAGGGGCAGTACGGTGGCTCAGTGGATAGCACTGCAGCCTTGCAGCGCTGGAGTTCTGGGTTCAAATCCCACCAAGGACAACATCTGCAAGGAGATTGTATGTTCTTCCCGTGTTTGCGTGGGTTTCCTCTGGGTTCTCCAGTTTCCTCCCACACTCCAAAAACATACTGATAGGGAATCTAGATTGTGAGCCCCATCAGGGACAGCGATGATAATGTGTGCAAACTGTAAAGCACTGCGGAATATGTTAGCGCTATATAAAGATTATTATTATTATAACACTGCCTTTAACATAATGTAAAAAGGAAGATTTGTGAAATTTAAATTGGTAATATATTAGTAAATGTCACAAATCATGTCATCCACACATTTGTGAAAATAAAGATAAGGCATCCAACTGCTTTCTTGGAAGTTGGTAAATTACAAGGCTCCCATACCTTGTCTCAATGTGTAGTGTTTTTTTTCCTGAGTTCTAGTCCCAGAGGGCTCCTTCTGAAACCTCATTAGAGCTCTTGGTTTCCCTGCTAACCTTATGCAGTGCTCCACAGGGCGATTTTACCACCCCCTCACAGACTCTTTTAGGCTGTTCTCTATCCTACAGTCTCTCAGCACCAACACTCTGAAGGTATCTTTTTGCTCTGCGCAGGGACCTGCTTTGACTGAGGCCCTTTTCTCTCCCACCTAACTCCTGACCAGATCTCTTTTGGTAGAGTCTTCCTTATTCCCTCATATGTGTTACCCTTAAATATTCACCATATTCACCTGTTCATTACCTTGCACCTAACAATTCCTTACCAAAATATTCTTATTAGTGATGAGCAAGTATTCTCTTTGCTCGGGTTTTCCCAAGCATGCTCGGGTGTCCTCCGAGTATTTGGGTGTGCTCGGAGATTTAGTTTGTGTCATCGTAGATGCATAATTTGTGGCTCCTAGACAGCCTGAATACATGTGATATAGGAAAGATGTATATCGTTGTACCGTGTTAGCCAGTAGATAGAAAAATATTTAGACTTGAGAGTCCTCAGTGGTTGATACCTTTTAATGGCTAACTGAAAAGATGGTAACAAATTGCAAGCTTTCGAGACTACTCAGGTCTCTTCATCAGGCTAGACTAATACAAAATCTGAAGAATCACATATTTATATACACAACACAGCACAGAAATAATGCAATAGGTAAGACAAGTGTGCATTTAGATAAGAAAAAAATGTCGCTGTCCATTTGTGCGCACGTCACTTGTCTTACCTATTGCATTATTCCTGTGTCCTGTTGTGTATATAAATATGTGATTCTTCAGATTTTGTATTAGTCTAGCCTGATGAAGAGACCTGAGTAGTCTCGAAAGCTTGCAATTTGTTACCATCTTTTCAGTTAGCCATTAAAAGGTATCAACCACTGAGGACTCTCAAGTCTAAATATTTTTCTTGAATACATGTGGGGATTTCCTGTTTGTTAGGGATTCCCTTTAAAGAGCTCGAAAGGGGTTCAGCACACACCTAAGAGACCTCCGAGTGTTATACACGTAATAGGCAATTAGAAGCTTGTCATGCATCAAATTTTTGGGTAAAAATCAGCTAACCTCACATTTAAAATTCAAAATATCCACTTACCTCTAATATAATGCTTTTTTTTACCTCTAGGATGCATTTCCCCCATACTGGCCTGTTTTTACTGATTGCCAACAACCCCTTTCGTGATTATCTATGAATTTTGCTGTGTAGCCTAGAATTTCTCCCTACGGTAGCTAACACAAACTAATATAAAACAGCAGAACCAGTTATTAGTGCTTCTCATCTCATTTTAACCTTTTATTTCGTCCTTCAAAGCTCCCTCCATCTCCCCAAACTTCTAAAATTACAATACTGGGAGTTTGCATTGGCATGATGACTTGTTAGAAACGCTATGCGCTGCCTGGGAAGCGGGCCAAAGTGCTCGTCTTAACATGCCCTAAGGCATTCTCCAACAGAAATGAAATGCAGTATATTAACAAGGATGTTCTATGTAATGCCAGAATAAAGTAATTTAACAGCTAGTATCTTCATTTTTTGGTCTTTCTTACTTTTTATATTTTAGCAGAGAGCAGGAATACATGTAAACAGAGCTTGTGGGTCCCACATTTTTGGTGCCTTTGTGTTTCCTCCATTAATAAAGGCACTAAAAAACACAGTGAGTATCAGAATTACATTAATGCAAATTTAGTATGAAACAAATGAGTAATGATGGCTAAGAAGCTTAGATGAACCAGTATTTAAAGGGATTATCCATCATCTAAAATTGCTGAACTGTCTTTAGGATAGATTATCAATATCAGAACCAAGTGGGTCTGACTCCAGGCACCCTTAACAATCAGCCATTCACAACTCTGTTCATCATATAGAAACTGCTGCCAAGAAATACACATCAGCTCTTTTTCACTTGAACGGTCATGAGTATAAAATGGCCGGGCAGCCTCTTTAAAGAGATTGTCTCATCAGGTGCCATTTGAAGCAACCAAACAAACAACTAATTTTGTCATCAGGAAGCCACGGCTAGCCAGGCATTTCCCGTGGAACAGCCACTGCAATAAAATTGTAATATTGCATGGTAGCCATTAGTGATGATTGAGCGCAAAAATGCTTGCGCGCACTGTACTCGAATTGAGTAGGTCAGACGCTCGGACTGGCTCGACTCAAGTACCAAGTATAATGGAAGTCAATCTGAAACTCAAGCATTTTTCCGGAAGATCCTAATAGGGCGGCTGGGGAGGCAGGAAAATCGCTGAAATGGATGGAAACAGTGTTCAAATGGAATAGGTACAGCATGGGGAAGATACCTGGATGCATCTCTGGCTCCCAGGTCTCTGCTGAGAACAATGTTGTCAGAGTATTACTTCTCTTTTATGGACTGACAATAAAACATACAAAACCGAAGATAAAATGGATTTTACAGGAAAAATTGTTAGGAACTATTCTTTCCTGTATAAAGACTTGTATATAAGGCAACTTAAAAAGAGAAGAAAAAAAAAGCCTCTTCCACGCCTTAGGCCCTTTGTCCATGATCAGTAATACTAGCATTCTGGATGCAGCATATTTTAGCTACATTGTACAGTACAAACACAGTGGATGGGATTAATAGAAATCTCATGCCCATTGTGCTTCTTTTATATGCTGCATAAATTCATCTGCGGTGCGGGTTTCTGAGCCGTGGCATGTCAAGTTCTCTTTCGGGAATACTCTGTCTTCTGTGTAAAATTTCCCCATAGATTTGCAGTAAATGCGGTAAATCCGCAGTCTAAAAAAATAGCACATGTATTGTAAGTGTATTTATGCGAGTGTTTTTAGCCTAGTTTTAATAAATAAATCATTTTAAAATATGATGTGAAGTTCCCCCTATTTTTGATAACTACCCAAGGTAAAGCAGACAGCTGTGGCTTATCAAACTGGGAAGGTCCTTGGTTATTGGGTTATTAAAAAAAAGTAATCCACTGAATCCAAAGTAGTATAGAAAAGGATTCCTGAAAGACATAGAAAAGCAGAAATAAAGACAATAGTCCCTTGTTCACCAATTTGTTGCTCAAAATATTGCCATGCAAGTCAGATGTAGTCTACGCTCCCTAATGTTTCCGGTGTTTGTGAATAGGAGTAAAGTGACTGCTATTCACAGGAGCTGGGTACTTACTTTAAGGGCCTGTGCACACATTGCAAATTTGCCTGCGGATTTTTCCGCGCCGAAACCGCACCTCTTGGCAGAAACCGCAGGCGCGGTTTTGATGCGGTTTTTGGCGCGGTTTTGACGCGGTTTTTCTCATGCGGTTTTGTATGCGGTTTTTACAGCTAAATAAAGATATGTTGTTTAACAAAAAAAAAAAGATTTGTGATGTCATTTCTTGTCCAACCTCCTCTTTTACATTTGTCCAACCCACACTCCATTACACACACACAGATAGAGATAGGCCGGCGTCACACTTGCGAGTGTGATGCGAGTAAGTCGCACGACTTTCTCGCATCAACACCCGGCACGGCCGCCCGCTCTCGGACCAGAGTGTGCGGCTGCATTTCTATGCATGTATTTCTATGCAGCCGCACACTGGGGTCCGAGAGCGGGCGGCCGTGCCGGGTGTTGATGCGAGAAAGTCGTGCGACTTACTCGCATCACACTCGCAAGTGTGACGCCGGCCCTAGATAGATAATAGATACCAGTAGTTAGATAGATAAATAGAAAATACATAGATAGATGGATAATAGTTAGAAATATATATAGAAAGATAGATATATAGATAGACAGAAAGATATATAGGTAGATAGAATGGTACATAAATAGTTAAATATACACACGCATACACATACACAAAATAACGCAATAGTTAATAAAAAAAAAAAATAGGAAAAAAAATGGCGTGGGCTCCCGCGCAATTTTCTGCGCCAGAGGGGAAAGCTGACAGCCGGGGCCAATATTTCTAGCCTGGGAAGGGGTTAATACCCATGGATCTTCCCAGGCTATGAATATCAGCCCGCAGCTAGCCTTTACTGGCTATTAAAATAGGGGGACCCCCCAAAAAAAATACGTGGGGTCCCCTATAATTTATAGCCAGAAAGGCTACGCAGACAGCTGCGGGCTGATATTCATAGCCTAGGAAGGGGCCATGGATATTGGCGCCCCCCCCCGGCTAAAAATACCAGCACCCAGCCGCCCCAGAGTTGGCGCATCTGTACGATGCGCCAATTCCGGCACTTAGCCCCTCTCTTCCCACTCCCCTGTAGCGGTGGGATATGGGGTAATAAGGGGTTAATATCACCTTGCTATTGTAAGGTGATATTAAGCCCGGTTAATTATAGAGAGGCGTCAATAAGACACCTATCCATTATTAATCTTATATTAATAAAGGGTTAAAAAAAAACCACACGCATAAGAATAAATTATTTTAATGAAATAAAATACAACACGGTTTTCATATCTTTATTATACGCTCAGATCCAAGTGACGCCCTCGATCTCCTGTAATAAAACGTAAAAAAATAAAACAACCGTATACTCCCTGTCCGACGCAGTCCAATTAATAACGAGGGTCCCACGATGGTCTCCCCTATAGAACGGTGACATCAGGTGATGCCACTGCTCTGTAGGGCCTCCCAGTGATGCACTGACAGGAGACAATGGCTCCTGCAGTGCATCACTGAGTTCATTCTCTCACTTTATGGCAATGCTGCATGGGAATTTTCTCACCCAGCATTGCCGTGAGAGAATGAACTGTAGTGACGTCATTCTCTCTCGGCAGCAGAGCGGTGCACAGATGGATGGCGTCGGGGAATAGGTGAGTGTGTGCTCAATGTTATGTGTTGTATGTCATTGTATGTTCTGTATGTCATGTGTATGTTATATGTTGTATGTCATGTGTATGTTATATGTTCTGTATGTCATGTGTATGTTATATGTTGTATGTCATGTGTATGTTATATGTTCTGTATGTCATGTGTATGCTATATGTTGTATGTCATGTGTATGTTATATGTTCTGTATGTCATGTGTATGTTATATGTTGTATGTCATGTGTATGTTATATGTTCTGTATGTCATGTGTATGTTATATGTTGTATGTCATGTATGTTTTTTTTTTTTTACATTCAGCACATTAGCCGGATGATGGGACTACTACTGTCCCATCATTGGCTAATGTGTCAGTCACTGTCACTGTAGCAGGCATCGCCGGATGGGACTTGTAGTCCCACCCGACGATGCCTGCATAAACGGAGACACGCACACAGGCCCGCACACTGCCGCACATACACAGCCCCGCACACGGCGACAACCGCACCCCATACACAGCCCCGCACACGCCGCACATACACGACCGCACCACGACCGCACACACAGCCCCGCACACCGATACACCGACCCGCACACAGCACCGCCCACACACACAGCGCCGCACACGATACAGACACAGCCACATACGCACCGCACTACACCAACACATAGCGCCGCACACTATACACGCCCACGCACCGCTCACACACTTCCCTCCTCCCGAACTGCAGCGGTTTCACCCGCAGCAAATCCGCAGTTCTTTTTTAGATCTGCGGTTTTCTGCGGAAGTGCCCGACTCAATGCAAGTCAATGGTCGCCGAATCGCTGCAGTTCCGCACAAAGAATTGACATGCTGCGGAAAATAAAACGCGGCTAAACCGCTGTTTTTTTCCGCAGCATGTGCACAGCAGACATGCGGTTCCCATTAGATTACATAGGTAGTGCACTGTGCTGCGAGTTGCATGCGTTTCCGCACGTTGAAAAACGCAGCGGAAACTCATCTAAAAACGCAAAGTGTGCACATGGCCTAACGCTCATCATTGTCGCTGGGTCTGCTGAGTGTATATTAATAATTATCATTGTCGCTGGGTCTCGCTGAGTGCATATTAATAATTAGTTCTGTGTGTGTGTAGTTTAGTGTACATGGATAAACCTAATAAATGAATGAAAAAAAAACATGTTGTCCCTGCTACTTTTGAGAACCAGCTAGGGCAGCGGTTCTCAACTTGTGGGTCGCGACCCGGCGGGGGTCGAACAACCAAAACACAGGGGTCGCTTAAAGCCATCGGAAAATACATATTTCCGATGGCTTTAGCCCAGTGGCGTGGCGTAGCGCGGGGGGGCAAGCGAGTGAGCGGGGGCGGTCCGCCCCAGGCGGCACGTGTGTGGAGGCAGCGTGGCAGCAGCAATTCCTCCTCGTTTGGAGGCACAGTGCAGCGGCCCGGGACACTCCGGAGCTGAGCGGCGGGTTCGGTGAGTCCACTGTGCGGGAGAGGGGGGACCCGGCCTGAGCAAGTGGCGCAATACTTACCTCTCCCCGTGCCTCCGCAGCTCCGGGCTCCAGGGGGGCGCCCGCAGGGCGCCCGCGCTTCCTGTCACAGCAGCGCCGCTGAATGACATCATCATTCAGCGGCCGGCTGTGGCAGAGAGCGCGGGCGCCGGACAGGTGAGATGTGAGGTGTATGTGTCTGTGTGTATCAGTGTGTGTGTGTGTGTGTGTGTCTGCCTGCGTGTGTGTATGTGAGAGAGTGCTGCGGTGCTGTCTGTGTGTGGTGCTGTATGTGTGATGGTGGTGGTGGGAGGCAGTGATGGTGGT